>JANHFR010000832.1:164386-174983 GCA_032468015.1 Mimophis mahfalensis | reverse complement strand
GGGCTACAAGCTTAGAGGGGGCTGTAAAAGCACTGCATATATATGTCTATAAGGGCTATTGCTAGCTTAGGTACTTTCTACCTGTCTGTTTTTTTGGCTTCCCCAGGGCTAGATTCAGCCTAAATAATAATAGTAGTACCGGTATTACTAATAGTAACAGCAGTAATAGTAATAATAGTAATCATAATAATCATGGTAATAATCATAGGTCCTCGGTAAGAACTGTATAGGTAGACCAAAATGTCAAACCCAGTCTGAACATCTGGCTGACTGTGAATAATAATAATAATAATAATAATAATAATAATAATAATAATAATAATAATAATAATATCATCATCCTAGCCACCCCAGGAAGAGGAGCTACCAGAGTTCATCAGGAAAGCACTTGACTTTCTTCCAGCTTCTTTGCCTTCTCTAGGTGTCCCGGCACCTGTTATTTATTTTTATCCCACCTCTATTTTTATAAATAACTCAAGGTGGCCAACGTATCCAGTGCGCTTTCCTCCCGCTTTCCCCATCCTGCGAGGTGAGTTGGCCTCCAAGAGAGGGAGTGGCCCAAAGTCACCCAGCTGGATTTCACCAGGAAGGCAGCGCTGGAACTCGCAGTCTCCTAGTCCAGCATCACCCAGCCCTTCAGGCCTAAGGGGCAGCTAGATTTCACAGTCACCTGGTGTTGGGCCCAGATTTACCCAGCTGTCTTCACGGGTAAGGCAGCACTAGAACTCACAGTCTCCTGCCTAAACCACTAGGCCAAACAAATGAACACAGATTCCTTCCTTCATGTATCTTCATGGAGTCCCTGCTGTATTCATACAAAACACGGGTTCTTAATCTGTTCCCCTCAAGCATTTCCATTGAGCTTCCACGCAAGGCGTCTCCTCCTCACTGTGACTCAAGGCAGGAGCGCTCCAGGTGGGGAAAGCTTGACTTGTAGACCATTTCTCTGACCTGTTTTACCCATAAGGTGGTCTTTCATTCTGCTAACAGCAACACTTGGCCAGAAAAGCATACAATAGAACACACGTCCAGTCAGACTCCTTATAGATGCTTGGAAGCATAATCTCGTTTACGATAAGGTGGTTTTTGCCCTGCCCCTACCTCTACCACCATCCTAAATTCTGAACTGAATAAGGATGACTTCTTTAAATGGTGTCAAATTACATTTTCAATCAGTCCTAGATACTGATCTCCAGATAGGGGCCTGTTTTATCCTTATATGGCAATCAAGTACCTGTACAAACAATAATCTCTGTTTCTCCCAGCTTTCTTCAAAGACACCCTTGGTTAGATAATTTTTCAACGCTTTCCAATTCCTTTCCACATCCTTCACTTGGAGAGAGTACCTGCATTCAGGCCGTGAGGCCTTGTCCACCTCCTCTGGTGCCAGCTGATCCATTAACAGGGAAGGACGAGATCTAGAGCCTTTCTGGGGATTCCCTTTCCCCTTCCTTCTGCCATTTCCCCCCTTTGTCAGGGCCTTAAAGGCTCCAGCCTTGTTTCTGGGCAAGTTCTTCAGTTTCTGCTCCTCCTCCTCCTCCCAATTTCCTTGTTGCTAATCCCACCTCGAACTGCATAAACAGAAACTGTTCTTCTCGTCATGCACTTCAGCCTTAAGTATTGTGAATTCCTTTCGGTTTCCTTGGTTGAAGATCAACTGTAAAGTTTGCTTCCTCTTCCTGAGAAAAAAGGATTCCCCGCTAGGAGCCCATTTTTACGTTCATTCTTACACAAGCTTTAAATTGTGTTGGCAATGAAACCTCTGATAAAAAGGAATCTCGGGTGCTGCAGGGCTGCCTGTTGGCCACCTTCCCAAAGAACCAAAATAAGACAGTTGTCCGGTAGCGTTTTCAAAATCTTAAAAGCTCTGGGCCTGTGTAGTAAGAGAAAACAGAATCTGAACTGTACCGACAATTTATCCTTAATTTTTGGAGCAGGATGCAGAAGCCCGTTCCTTTTGCCCGTCTACTGTAAATTGATCAGGAAATGGCCAAAAATTCATTGAAGTTAGGCTTCCATCTTCTTCGGACGCCAGTGAGGAGAAAGAAGATCCTGTCTTTTGCCTCTTTTCGCTTTGCCTCCAGAGAAAACCATTTTCTCTGTTTCCTCAAGGCTTGCTCCAAACAACTAGGAGTGCCTATTGTTACAATTTCAGCTACTGTTGTGCATCTGTTTGTTATTTCCTTAATGCAAACATGTTTAAAATGTATCCAAGAATAATTGTCCATTTCAGTAGCTCTCTTTGAAATATGCTCTGAGAGTCCTTGATTTCTTAATTGTTCTTCAAAAATGATTTATCTTGTCAGCCAAAAATAAGACCAGAATTAGGCAAAGCGGCAGGTGCCATTCTGGAAACGGTATATATATATATATATATATACACACACATACTTGTAGCTTTCGGAAGTTTTCACTGTCATTTGCATTGTTATTTTTACAGCCTTTCTTCCATCTTTCAAGAAGAATTGAGAGTCAGAAAAAATGAGTTGCTCAGGCCCACCTACTGAGCCCCATGGCTGAAGTTGGACTGAGGAAACCAAGGGATGTGTTTCTGTTTTTCCTGGAAACAAGATACACTTTAAAAAGTACAACCAGGTCCCTTAAAACATTGAAAAGACCTCAGTCACACTTTCCTTTTCTTACCCATGTTCTTAAACAGTCCTCTGTAACTTCTCTTTGCACCAGTACTTACTAAATTGAGGCTTCTAGCATTCTCCCAATACACCAGAGATACTGAAATGGCATTTTTGTCCCAGACTGGACTGCCAATCCTGTAATTAGGATTGAGAATAAATTTCTTGCAAAGCCCGTTAACAAAGTCTCTGGTGGTGGAAATAGAAAAATACCAAGCATGAACACACTATAGAGACAAAACCATAATTAGTTGCTGAGGATACTACATTAAATATTAGTCGTGATCCTGCAGCCACGTTATTGAAAGAATCATGAACTCAAAGATGTAAAGGCTAGACTGATGACGTTACCTAGTTGGGTCATGAAACGTCTGCAAGAAAACAAACGGAGCTCAGAGAGCACCAGGGACCCCACGGCTCTACCCTGAGCTACAAATATTATATTGGACATAAAGGTTTTGTTGGTTGGCCAACATAGGTAGCCAATAGGTACTATGTTGGTTGGCCAACATAGGTAGCCAACAGGTACGTAATCTGTAACCGTGCCCCAAAGATTTTAGTTTTGGCCATTGCTTCCTCAGCCACTTAACCGTCCGGTTGAGTGAGTGCAAATATTTATTGTAGAGCCAATAGCTAATCTGTAATAAGGATAGCTTCAGAGCTAACCAGTATGAGAAGGCTTCAAGTATTTCTCAGGAAGGGTCTCCATTCAGCCTTGTCTACACATCAGTTTTAATTTGTCGCCGAGCTCTCAAATAGCACCATTGAGTTCATCTTCTAAGAAATCCCCCAAAACAGATCTGTAATCAAGTCAATCTCATTGACTCATCCTCTCAGTTTAGTAGGATGTGACAATATTTCTCAACAGGGCGAAAAAGTTTTTTGCTTCTGCTCATAGGTTTTCTCCTACAGTTTATTTTTTAACGCTCGAGTTTTGTCTTCGCGTTTCCAATAGAAATTGAACACCCTGTATTTTGTTGAAGGCTGTTCAGATTTTTAGCACTGTTGGGCAACCTGGGGCCATAAGCATTTGGAAAGCAGAAAAACATCCCATCTTCATAATCTGTTTTCTTGAATTCACTATCTTGTGCCAAAAAGTCTATAACCTGTACCAGACTTTGGAATGGCCCAGCGACTGAAATTCAACATTGCAGGGCTGCACTGGTTTCTTTCTCCAAGTGGTCTTCCATCCCTGTGAGAGTTAGGTAGAAACGGCCACTGCCTTTCACATATGAGCCAGAAGATGGTAAATGAGATTTTACCGAAATGTCGCTACAACTTTAAAAGCACAACTATGAAGATGGAAAATACCCGAACAAAGCATAATGCCATACACATAAATACCCGCGAAAACATAACAAAACATATATTAGTATCTCTGAGTAGCCCTTCTGCCCTGCATTGCCTGAATAGCCAAAGTAGCTCTCTCCAGATTGGATGAAAACCTAGTCTGTGGCCTTTAAACTTTTCTCTCTCTCTGATTGAAGCTCTGTTCTTTATTTTTTCTTCCTCTTCCTCCTCCCTACGGAACATTGTGTTTTTGGTGGACTGCTTCTGACTATTAAAAGTTGAATGAGACTTATGAAACGGGTCTCGCAAAACAAAAATGCCTATAGATAACCGATTAGCAGTTCCTGGCAGAGAAATAGCCGGGAGAGGGGCGTGGGGCGTGGAAGAAAGTGCAGAGTTTAACTGGTCATCAGGATCCCAACTGAAGGCCTTTGCAGAGGTTGACAATGGAGCAGCCGAGGCCTCTGCATTTGGCCACACGGGATTGTGCCAATGCAAACTTGTGCATGTGGTGCTCTGGACTGGCTGTGGTTCACATTTCTGGGTCTTCCTACGTCATCTGTGGCTGCTGTTGCTCTGAAGAGCTGGGTGCTGGCAAAACTTGTTCTGGCTAGTCTCTCTGGATCCTGTCATTGGAAAGTTCTCTTGACTCTGCTCAGGATAACTCTTCCTGTTTCTTTTTCCGAAGCTGCCTGCCTTTATATGCCTCAAAATGGAGTAGACACGCTCGATGTAAGAGGCGGCCGAACATGGAATTTCAGGTCTTTAACCCTTCACGGCGAATCCATGCTTTTTCCTTCTCGAGGAAGGCAAAGTCTTATCTTGTGTGACCAATTTGGAGAGTTATGTAACTCCTCCCAAACACATGCCTTTGTATTTGTAAAGGTTGTGACATCAGAAATAGTGAGTTGCGAGCCGTTAGCAAAACTTGGGAACCTTCCGATGTGGAATTGCACGGGGGGCTGCCTTGATGGAGTGAGTTAGTGATAGTTCAGGACTAAATGAGTTAATTTTGAAAAATGGGTTTGAAGAGGCATTTCTTGGCGTCTGCAGAGAGCAATTTAGCCACCTCTGGATGCTCAACCAAAACATGTTACTTTAAGGGTCCCGCGTACCTTTATAACACCTGACCAGGGACAGTTCTAAAAATAAAAGTAGGGCAACTATAGAATTGGAGTAATAAGGTAAAAATAAATTAACTTGATAGAATACATTTTAAATCTGCAGCAGGGTGGGTCTGGAGATACCGAAAAGGCTAATATCCTGCAGCTCATCCCCCTCTTCAGACACCGCACTATTTGTTTGAGAACTGCGAGTGATTTTTCTGTATATTTGCTTCCTGAAAGCCCCGTATTGCCTGCCTTAAGAACTTAATGCACATGCATTTACTTTTATGACTGCTTGAGAAGATTAAATCTCACTTAGAACAGTACTAAAATTAACTGGAGCAGGGGGTTGGACTAGAAGATCTCCAAGGTCCCTTCCAACTCTTGTTATTTTGTTCGGTATGGAATGGATCTTCCTCCTCCGACCAAGAGAGTCGGAGGTCCAGGAGGGGTTTCAAACTGGCGGCCTGGGCTATAATTTTTGCCTGATGTGAATGCCAGGAAGCCGGGTGGGATCGAGGGCAGTTGAGCTGGACTCACAGACTTCTAAGCAACTTTTGAGGCCACTAAAATAAAAACAGGAGGAGGGAAGGAAATTCAACAAAACATCCGTAAGTGAAGGAAAACATTAGTAGGATTAATGTATTAAATACAGGCCTTTAAGGGTGGACATTAAGGGCAGAAACCACATTAATTGTTATAGCCCATTATTATGTGGCTATGCCTAGCAAGCACAAGTAATCCTCAGCTTAGGAGCATAATGGAGCCCAAAATTTCTGCTGCTAAGTGAGACAGTCAAGTCAGTCCCGTCCCCCCATTTTATAACCTTTCTAGCCACGGTTAAATTAGTAACAATTATAAAATGAATCTACCCTGCCTGTTGACTTAGATTGTCCGAGGGTGATCGCAAAAAGGGGACCCTGCAAACGTCATAAATATGAGTTCGGTGTCCAAACATTTTGACCACGTGACCAGAGGGATGTTGCAATGGTTCCAAGTCACTTTTGAGTGCCATTGTAACTTTGAATGGTCACCAAAGGAATGGTATAGAAGGCCTTCAAAAGGAGATTGCAGATGGGTCAAACAATCCCAATTTTAATCGTTTAAACTCTTGTTTGTCAGCCGGTCTGGCCAATAGTTGAGCATGTATGTCTAAAAAATGTGAGCTGAAGATGGAATTTGCTGCCCACGATGGTAAAATCCTTCCAGCTGGCTTAGGCAGGGACTCCCTCCAGTGAAATCCTTTCTTTATGTTAACTTGTTTGCAGAGAAGGGACACCTCCCTACACCTCTTCAGCAGGCCCTTCTGCTCTTCCCTCTCCGACCTTTGGAAGTATGAGCTGGAAGGCTTGTGTTGTTCCTCGATTTAGCTGCCATGGCGGCGTGTGTCTCCATCAGGGTGTGGCATTTTTAAGGAAGGTTGCAAAACTTGGGGTTGCGAGGTTTCAAAGGGTGCCATATACCAAGAGCCATTGGGTAAAAAGTTGCCCATGGCAATTCATTATTTTGGGGGGTAGTGATTAATTGCTGAACGCCATCTGAGTGTCCAGCCTTGGTCACTTTTAAGACCTGTGGACGGCTGTCTTGGGAATTTTGGGTGTTGAAGTCCACAGGTCTTAAAAGTGACCAAGATTGGACACCTTGGTCTAGGGAGATACAACTGCTCGGAGCATCAAGACGTAATGAAAATCGGATCTTCATAAGACCCAGCCACTGCCCTCTAGGATAACGTTGGGGGGGGGGAGAGAACTTTTTCTGGCAATTTGCCGACTTATTCGTGCCAGCCCCTCCTTGTTTTTCAGTCTGCCATTCTTAAGGCACACCTCTGTGGTTATTTTTCTCTGTTGGAAGGAACGTGTGACTCTTTAA
The DNA here is from genome assembly GCA_032468015.1 of Mimophis mahfalensis. Taxonomy (NCBI): domain Eukaryota; kingdom Metazoa; phylum Chordata; class Lepidosauria; order Squamata; genus Mimophis; species Mimophis mahfalensis. The sequence goes on along the minus strand of JANHFR010000832.1, from coordinate 168,085 downwards.
TTTGCAGGGCTCCAGCTTCTAACAAGTGTCACTGGGTGTGTGTGTGCTTGTCAGGCCTCAGTGGTAGATTTAGAAGGCAGTTCTATTTCAAAGGGTGAATTATAGTTAGCTTTTCTCTTGGAAGGAGTTGATTGCAACAAAAGACAAATAGCATTGAATAACAATAACAGGGTTGGAAAGGATCTTGGAGATCTTGAGCAGGAGGTCCTATACCATTTCAGACAAATGGCTGTCCAATCTCTTCTTAAAAACCTCAAGTAATGGAGCACCCACAACTTCTGGTGGCAAGCTGTTCCACTGGTTAACTGTCCTCACTGTCAGGAAATTTCTCCTTATTTCTAGGTTGCTTCTCTCCTGGATTAGTTTCCATCCGTTGCTTCTTGCCTTGCCTTCTGGTGCTTTGGAGAATAGCTTGACCCCCCCCCTCTTTTTTGTGGCAGCCTCTGGGATATTGGAACCCTGCTATTATGTCCCCCCAGGTCCTTCTTTTCACTAGACTTGGCATACCCCAAAACTTGGGGATCAGGAGTGATCCACAGTATATCCTGCTTTCACGCATTCATGACTGAGCAAATACATTTGTTAATTCAATTTCTATCTGTTCAGAACTAAGATTTGGGAGAATTACCCACTGGATTATTTTGCAGGTTATTTGTCGCCTATTTCTGGTGATCTAGGAAGGAGGGAGACAGGAAGTTGGTTCTCTAAAACGGTTCATACCTCCTTTCCAGCCTCTCAGGAGGTTGGTTGTGTGGCATCAAGTGACCTCCCTGGTGTAATATGGTGTACTTGGTGTCAGATATCCGGAACATACACGATCTATTTAGATATTCCAAGTAATGAGGCTGTGGTTCCTCAGATTTTTAATAGCTGCAAATATATACACACTGAGATGTGTTTGTATAAATCTGAATAAACTTGAGGTACAATCTAGGTCTGATGTGGTGGTCCAACACCTGAATCACACCACGTCGTATCTCTATAAGCTCTCACAAAAGTGGCCTTCAGTTTCGCATGCTTTTTCCATGAGGAAAAAAAATGCAGTAATTTGGTATCACCATTTTGGAGATGGAGTAGGGCTACTTCAGCTCTTGGCTCTTTTGGTGTCCCCAGTGAAAGTTCTAACCATGCCTGGCTGCCCTGAGCATTTCAAGATCCAGCTAAAGTTGGCTAGATGTTGCTCCTTAGCTGGGTGGGTCTTGTACTAAAATGTTAAAATTTGTTTAAAAACGCAAAGTGCTAATTTGGTCAGTGTTTTGTGGTGCATTGATTGCCTAGCTCATGAAATGAAATTGTACACATTTTTGTATGAAGTTGCTGCCCGTAATATTATTTTAATTTGATATTATTAATAGTGTGTTTAGTGGTTATTATTTAAATCTAGTAATATGACAAATCTAGACAGTCTACTAAAAAACAAGACTGCTCTTTAGAAGGCCAGATCCTGAATATGAAACTGAAATACTCTGGCCACCAAATGAGAAGGAAGGACTCCCTGGAGAAGAGCCTAATGCTGGGAAAGATTGAGGGCAAAAGAAGAAGAAGGGGACAACAGAGAATGAGGTGGCTGGATGGAGTCCCTGAAGCAGTCAGTGCAAGCTTAAATGGACTCCAGGAAAAGGTAGAGGACAGGATAGCCTGGAGGAATGTTGTCCACGGGGTCGCGATGGGTTGGACATGACTTCACAACTAACAACAACATTTAAAAACGAAAGCAAACTTTTGCAGAGAGTAACGGTTGATCAAGCTCCTGGAGTTTAAAGTTGATATATATATATATCAGTGTACTTATTTGGGCGGCTCTTGGTTAGGGAATTAAGTTTTTGTTCAGCTTTTGTATTGGGGGTGTTTTGCTACTCACTTAGTGGTTCCTCCATCGTGCGTTTTATTGAGAAAATGTTTTAGACCCAAAGACCTAACTTGTAAGATTAAAATTGGGAATTACAGTAGGGTGGTAGGGAATTGCAAAGCTTTGCTCAGTCACGTTTTCTGCATCTTAAACAGAACTTTAGTTGGAGGAGAGATTTGTGAGTTGTAGGGTGTGGAAGGATGAGGTCATGGCAGCCACTAAAACCTTGTTTCCTAAATCTTCTGTGATGTTTCCAGAAAGTGTTACAGCAGCTCTAAGTTTCTTTGGAAGTTGAGAACAAAAAAGCTTAGAACAGGTTCATCACTGACATGTTTGAGAAGACATGCTTTTTGGGAGAAGGAGGATTTGCAGTTAAATAACCTCACATCTATTTGATAGCTAACTTAGCTCTGGAATAAAAAAAATATTGGTTCTCCACCCGGTGGATATCTGGGTATAAACCAAGTGTTCTTATGTGCCAAACCTGGCAGAGGCTAAGAAGGAAATTGCGTGATGTTGATAAAACTTTTTCACGTAGAGCGATAGCAGTAATTCCGAGGCTACGTATAACAATCTGGCCACATTCCTTTATTTTTCCACAAAAAAACAATAAAGCCTGGGAAAGTTCTTCTGTTCTACTATTTTTTCCAGAAGTGACAAAAAATATTCTCTAGGACTGGTGACTATGAAATAGAACAGCTTGTTTGGCGGATGTTCCCTGCCCAGTGACGTTTGGCAATTTAATGTAATAGTCCTAAAAAGATTAGCTGTGATTCAAAGGCTCTTTGTAGCCTTTCACTTAATTAAAGCTATTGGAACGAGATCTGAAAGATGCTGCTGCCAACCCCCCGAAAGGGCAGAAAAGGAGGAGCGTGGGCCACGCTGCCTTCTCAGTCAAGTGGGGGCCAGGGGAGGGCCAGCCGGGAACTGAGCTCCTTCAGTGCTTACCTGACTGAATTGTTCCTCGCTCACTTACATGCCCGCATCGCGCCTATCCAGTAAACTAACAACGGCTTGTTTGGAAGCCCTTTTTCTTGGCAGCCACAGAGTAAACGTGGCCTTTGCTCGTTCTTTAGGCTGGATGGAAGGAAAACCATGCCACTTTCATGAATGAACTGAAAAACCTGCAGGCGTCCGGATTGACCACCCTCGGCCAGGCTCTCCGATCCTCGTTTGACCTGCTGAACCTCAACAGATTAGTCTCTGGAATAGACAACTATGGGCAGGTAATGGGACGCTGGCCTTGAATTTTCCTGGCTTGGCCATCTGAAGAAGTTGTAGAGCTCTTTTGTAAAAGGGGCCAGAGCGGTTACGGGTGTGCTTTAAAATAAATTCTACGGGCCATTTGGGAAATGCTTCACCCTGTCCAGGGAGGCTGATATCTTTCCCTCCGCTCCTAGCCAGAAACAAAAATTCAGTATTTTTGTGCCACTTTTCTCGGGCTGAGTTTTAGCTGATTGGTTAAGTTCCAACTATGAACGCATCACCCTCTTTAAAGGTGCTAATTTGGGCATTTCCTTCCTTTCTGTAGGGGAGGAATCCTTTTTTTTTAGAGCCGTCGATTTTGATTACCATCACAGATGGAAACAAGCTGACAAATACTTCTTCTGTTCAAGAGGAGGTAAGATACACGACTACCTCACTGTCCTCTGAACGTGGCATGTTTGCTGTTAAAATGTTAACACTTCTGCTGTGTTCCTATTACAAAGAAATCAACGACTTATTAAAAAGGCAGGATTGTTCGTTCTGTTCACATGGTGCTCTCTCTCTCTCTGTGATTTTGGTCCCCTTTGTGTGTGGAGTCCTAGCAGACTCTCAGCTAAAGCGTTTCTCTTCCTCTTTCTGCAGCT
>JANHFR010000832.1:153336-163651 GCA_032468015.1 Mimophis mahfalensis | reverse complement strand
CCTATTACAAAGAAATCAACGACTTATTAAAAAGGCAGGATTGTTCGTTCTGTTCACATGGTGCTCTCTCTCTCTCTCTCTGTGTGTGTGTGTGATTTTGGTCCCCTTTGTGTGTGGAGTCCTAGCAGACTCTCAGCTAAAGCGTTTCTCTTCCTCTTTCTGCAGCTCCATCTGCCTCTGAATTCTCCCCTGCCTGGTAGCGAGCTAACCAAAGAACCGTTTCGCTGGGATCAGCGGCTGTTTGCCCTCGTGCTGCGCTTGCCCGGAGCCCCTTCAGTGGAACCCGAGCAGCTGGGGAGCGTCCCCACGGATGAGTCTGCCATCACACAGATGTGCGAAGTCACTGGAGGTAGCCAGCTTTCGCAGTTTACCAACCTTGGAAACCGTGTGAGATTCTAGCCAGGGTAGACCTTTAGTTGGTTCGGTGGCATCTCTCTTCGTGGGTTGGGCCTTGGCTTTTCTCCCCCTACAATCTCTGCTGCCTTTCTGGGGACATTCATGCAGCAGCCCCAAAGCAGTAGTCCTCATTGAGTTTAGGAAGATGGTTTCATATTTTCTAATCTCCTAGTAAACCTCGCTCTTCTGAAGGCCTTGTCAGACTTCAGTGGAACAAGCTCTGGGAGAAATGCAAAGATCAAATTGGTCCAAAGGTCCCTGTTTGGTTTTTCTCTCTGGTTTTTCTAGAAGTGTCATGAACAGTCAAGATCCTCTTTGTATAAATCTTTGCCTTCTGGCCCTAGAAACACTTCTCTTTCGACATATGAGTAGAGAGCCATTTCAGAAACATGTCTTACCAAATTAAAAATCACCTCTCCACACTGCCAACAAAGGAGCATTGTACTCCCTTGTCCCTGTATTTTCCCCTTTCCTTATAAAACTTTTCCCAGAATGGGATCAAATAGGAATAAAAATTACCCCCGGCTTCAATTCTAGAAGCGTTCCAAGTCCAGTTTTTTCCCCCTAAGTACCTTTAAATGAAATGTTGCAGCCTCCGTCTTCCTACAGTTCTGAAGCCTGCGGTATGTTTCTTGTAACTTGCCTGATTTGAAACCTGTCTGTTTCCCTGCTTTCTATTCCAGGGCGCTCATACTGTGTTCGAACGCAGCGCATGTTGAACCAGTGCTTGGAATCCCTCGCTCAGAAGGTTCAGAGCGGAGTGGTCATTAATTTTGAAAAATCGGGACCAGACCCGCCTCACATTGGGGAAGGTAACAATTAAAGCTTTTAATGTAGAGCCTCATCTTAACAGATCTTGTTTGAAGGATCTTTGCTGACTTCAGACAGGGATCTGGCTATTAACCCCCACCCCCACCCCCCGAGACTTTGAGCTGACACAAATGATACAAATTAGGTTTTGGATGGACGCTCCAATTTATTAAATTGAAATTGCACTAATATTTATAAATCTCTATTTCGTTGCATTGTTCCAGTGTAGAGATAACTGGTGATTGTATTCATGCTCCATATTTCTTAACTGTACTCCTTTTGCTTGGATTTTAGATGGACTGGTGGATGCCACAAGGCCGGTCAATTCCTTCGGGTCTCAGCCATGGCACAGCTGTCACAAACTCATCTATGTGCGTCCAAACCCTAAAACGGGCGTGCCTGTTGGCCATTGGCCAATTCCCGAATCCTTTTGGCCCGATCAGAATTCCCCAACGCTGGTATGTAAGATTCTCCTCAGGATCCCAGGCCCCTTTGTTGAGACAACGTCCTAACGGATGTGTTCTTAGCACAGGTTCTAAGCTGGTCTGAAAGGGCCTAGAGTTGTTCTGTCTCTCAGCTCCCTTCCCTTTTCCTGGAGGCACTACAAACCTGGCTTTCCAATAATTTAAGTGTCACCTGCGAAGGACCTTGAGCACATTAAAAACACTGAGTAGCATCAGAGCTATTTTATTTTAAACTGTTCCCAGAGGTTCGTTAGGAACCTTGTAAAAATACACAGTAATGATCTTTGAAAGTGTTGAATTCTGCTAAAATGGTTAGCCAGGGGTACTTTTTGGCAGGGGCTGGGGCTGAACCGTCTGCAGCCCTCCTGACTCTGCTTCTTGCGTCCTTTCCAGCCCCCTCGCACAGCTCATCCGGTGGTGAGGTTCTCCTGTGTGGATTGTGAACCCATGGTGATTGATAAACTGCCATTCGACAAGTACGAATTGGAACCGTCGCCTTTAACACAATACATCTTGGAACGGAAGTTGTCTCACGTGTGCTGGCAGGTACTTGCGTGATCTGTATTTCAGGTCCTTAAACGCCATGCAGGTTTAAAAAGGTTTGGAAATAGCCGAACCAACCGGGTTGGTCCGGTCCTTCCCTGGGTACTGCAGGGTTACCCACAGAGGGACCCTAGTTCAGCCCTTATTAACTCTTGCCATAATTGAAGCTTTTGGGGGAGAGGACACCACCTCCACCTGCTGCCATTTGGACCAGCCACGCTATTCTGAGCAGGCAGATGGAAACCTCACTGAAATTGCACTCGCAGGCTTCTTGTAATAAGCCATCTCACCAATTGTGTGGGATTGCCTGCTGCTGGGCAGTAAGAACGTTTGTGGATGGGCAGGAAATTTTCATTTTTGTTTACCTGGTCCTGCAAACGCTTCTGCGTTTCTCCCCTCCCTTGTTCAGCCTTATTGGTCGCTGTAACATAACTCTCCAGCAAAGTCGTTTAAAAGAACCAAAAAGAAAGAAAGGATTAAAACCCTCTCTGGGACCCAGAATTCAGGGAAAGCCACATTTGTCTTTTGGCGTTAACATGAATGACAACGGATAATGTGGCAATTGTTTGACAGGTGATTATAAAAGAGACTGTGGGCTAACTGGGATTAGAGGGCTCCACGGGGCCCTAATCTTAGCCTGACGAAGTGAAGCTTTGGTAGTAAATAGGGCAGATTGAGAAACAAACTCTCTAGGCCACTTTCGTTCTAACGTAGATCCAGTTTCCCCCCCCCCAAATCTGATCTGTTTTGGATGCAGAGGAGCACAACGCTCCTTGCCATCATTGGCTACATTGAGTGGGTGTTTTGGAAGTTACAGTTCAGCGCGTGTGCCACACACAATTCTGGGAAAGCTATCCGTTCCCTGGAGAAAACCAGACATTCAAACCAAAGGACACGAAGCAGCAGTCCCCCCTTTAGAAAAGACAGCGAGCTTTTCCTCTCACAAACATACACTCTCTTTGTGAGACTTTTACAACTTACATTTTCAATAGTGAGCCGCAATCCTCTCTCCCGCCCGGCGTATCTTAACTTTGCCCCCCTTCCCCTTACTCTTCCTCCCTAGGTCTTTGTGAGCAGCAGTGCAAAATACAGCGAGCTCGGACACCCCTTTGGGTATTTGAAGGCCAGCACCAGTCTGACCTGTGTCAATCTCTATGTGATGCCTTACAACTATCCCGTTCTGCTCCCTCTGCTCGGTAAGCACGGCCCGCCCGCCCGCACCGTAGGAAGGTCGTCCCGATGTCTGTCTATATTTGTCCGTGCTTGTATGTTTGCCAGCCGTTTTCTTAAACGGGATGGGAACCAAGTGTTGCAAACTGCTACGTTGGGAGAAGAGGCTTTTTACACCCCCTCTCCCTTTTTTTCTCTGCAGCAGAGGAGGAGAGCCACCTGCTGCCAGTGCATGTTTGATGCTGCTCACCTCCTAGACTCGTAGCTTCTTCCTTAATTGGAGTAAGGTTCAACCTCCATTCTTTTCCCTCTTTCAGGCTGTGGTGTCTACATTTCTTGCAGCAGCATGTATATAAGCCCTGTGTTTTGTGTTCATTGGAGAACTTGGGCTCAGGATTTCCAAGGGTCTGTAATATTGGGGACGCCAAAAAAGAAAGAAAGAAAGAATGAAAGAAAGAAAAGAAAAAACCGAGCTTGCTGTTCCCTTCTTTTGCAAGAAATAAGCACCTTATCTCTGGGTGGATTTATTTCACAAAGATTTGTTTGAGCCTGCATCCTGACCTTTTCGGTCGGAAGGTAACCCAGGTTGCCTCGCTGCGTGGACAGTTTTTGGTTCCGAAAGCAGAATGTCTGGGCAGGAGGAGTCCGTTTTATTTTAACCCGAGTCCAGGCTCCATGCTTGAACGTGAATGCCTCTGGATGGCCTCTAGGTGGCCAGGTATCCTTCCTGCCAGTATAAAGCAGGTAGCCTCTTCTCCATAGTTGCCACGATGATGATGATGATGATGGTGACTCACATGGATTGTGAAGTATTTTGCGTAGGGAAGTTGTCCCCAAATTTAGAACGCGGGTCCTTTTTCAGGTACCGGCTGAGCTGCTTGCAGATCCAGTTGGTTAGCCGTTGCCTAAAAGGATAAACTAGCTTCTGACTTGTAAATGCTGTGGAAGGAAACACCTCAAGGTTGTGTGTGTTGTGCTTTCCTCCTTGTCACTGAGCCCAATTTCAGCTTTGCCCATTAACTCCGACTTTTTGCTCATTGTGCAGGCCCATAACAGTCCTTGTCCTGCCCGTCTCTAACTCCCCAGCCTTGCTGTTCAGACATGCATGGGTTCCCTGCCTTGGAAGTGAATTCGATAGAGACTTAGTTAGAGCCTCTTAGTTTTCGACCAGTTTGACAGCTCTGCCTTTTTCTTTCTCGGACAACCACTTGTTTTCACAACCGAAAACAAACGTAAGGCTGATTCCTTTTTCAGCATCTCTACCTCACCTTCACGTGTTCGTTTTTTTAGGTCTTTATTTTTCAGTCCAGCTGACTAAATGTTGAACAGCAGGGTGGAGATCCCAGGCTGCATGACTCACAGTCAAGATGTTTGCTCTGTGGTTGGGTGATTTTTGCAAACAAGGGAATGATAAATGGAAGTGTGTGTGCCTTGTGCTATTTCTTGCCTCAGTTGAGGAATATATTCAGAAGCACAACCAAATGACTTACCGTTTTAAGTTCTGGGTATCTTCCTAATATATTTTTTTAAATCCCCCTGAGCTCTCTTTGTTTCCTTGGAACAAAAGCGTTGCAAAAAATTCAGACGGATCATGGATTAGTATATTTGTGTCCTTCCCATTTTAGAAACACTTTCTGCTTTTTCTTGTGCCCTAAATTGTGCATTGGGGTGTATTTTGGAGAGAGAACTGCTGGTAAATGAGAGATTTTATTCCTCCCTTGTTTTGGGGGGGTTTATTTTTACTTGAGATTTCCTGTTGCTTCAGACCTTGCTCTGTTCCTGTAGGTCAAAGAAAACAGGAACTCTTTGCTATTCTTTTCAAATATTTTTTTCTACTACATAGGTGAAGAAATCTACATGATAAATTGCTGTTTTATGTGGCTTCCAACTACATAGATTTGATTTGGCTGCTCCTCAGATTTTGTCTGCTCCTTGCCACTTTTTTTTCTTTGTCAATCGTTATATTTGCTATATTAAAAAATAGAGACTATTGGCTGCCCTGATTGGCCAAGATACTAAATGGAGATGTTAAAAGGAAGGCTCTTCTCTAAGTTGCCCTTCCCAGTTCATGGTTGAAGCCTACAGATTTGCCTGAGATGGAGGTCTCTGGTCTGGGGTAATAGTTAGCTGGGTGCAGCCGATTGGCTTTGTCAAGTAAATGTTGAATTTTCCAGGAAGAATTTCCACCCAGTTGTGTCCCCCAAAAGTAACACGTTCCTGATGGCTTGTTTGAGGTGCTTTTTCTAAGTGGAAAAGTTGAGTAAGAGCTTACCAGGAATTCCACTTAGTTACCTGCTTTAAAACGATGAGCATTGCTCGCTTCATGGAGTGCCCACCCCTCCGTTCGCTTCAGCTGCTTCGTTTTGGGATGCTTTCACTGCACCGAAAGCTGGGGAAAAGCCCTCGGCTTCTGTTTAAGGCTGTGTGGCATGCTTTGAAAAACAATTTCGGAGAGAAATTTGGAAAGAGCTTTGGAAAAGGACTGAGTTCCAACCAGTTTTGAAGCACTGTTTCTGAACCGTTCTCAAAGCAGGCCCCGGCCTACCTCAGAGGCCTCAAAGTAAAGTAGCACAATTTCTCTTTTTTCCCCCTGCCCTTACCTTTGGGTCAAACACGACTACTGGTGGCTACATGGACACATCCAGCCAATTCCAACATTTTTGTCCTTCCCTTTTTCCTAGAGAGCTGAAGGTGAATGGTCCAAGGGTTTATCTAGTTGTCTTCTGCCTCAGGCGGGATTAGAGCTCAGGCTGTCCTGCTCCAGTGACCTCACACACCTAGGCCAAATTGTTTTCTTTTAAGACGTGCACCTTTTATGACATAACCCTGGATGGAGTTGTGGCAAGCGATAGCGTTCTGTGTGCCTTTAGAAGCAAAAATGAGCTTTTATCATTTCCAGTGTGGGATTTGGTCTTGGAAACCCACATCCCTTTGGATCTCGGTTCTTAAGGGAAAATCTTGCGGCACAGGAAATAGTTGTGTTACTTTGACGTCCAAGTGTCGAGGCGCAGGTTTTGTTTTTTTTAAAACTTGGATTGTTTTCTCCTCTTTGCAGATGACCTTTTCAAGTTTCACAAACTTAAGCCAAATCTGAAGTGGCGACAGGCATTGGACAGCTACATAAAAACCATGCCTCCTTACTACTTAGTGGTATGTAGTTTTGTCCTTTTTATGGGCCCCAATGAACCACTGGTGGATGTTCCTCGAGAGAACATCCTTTTCGCATGTCTTCTGAGTAGACCACCTTGCATGCCAGGATTCCGAAGTTCTTAATGCTTGCAATTTAGCACCCCCTCTTTAAAGAACAAAAGCAAAAACGTTTTGGAATTGTCGCTTAGTATATCGGATTTGGGGGGTTTGTTTTTTGGGCCCCTCCTTCCCTCCTTCTCCCCTTCACCCCTTCTGGGTCCATTAACTTCATATCTCCAAGCTACTACTGCTAGTAGTATAAGCGAGGGGGAGGGTCGCATTTAGCCCTGCACCTGGCTGAGCCAGAGGTGGGAGGGAAGCGGATGAAACTAGGTGGGCGTTATGGAAATTTACCTGGATAGCTTGGGCAAGATGCCTCGTTGTGGACTTGCATCATCCCGGCAATCAGGGTCTCCAGCTTCTGTGCTGTAACTGGTGGGGGTGCCAGGCTGGTTCTGTGGCCCAGACACCCACGATGCGATGCCTTAAACGACCGGAATGTGCGACTTTGCTTCCAAAAAATAAAAATAAAACACGGCATACCGGAGCACCAACTCTGCTGTGCCTTAATTTCCAATGTACTGATCTGTTGAGACTTTTTCTTTTTTTAAAACAAACAAACAAACAAACCATTTCTTGAAAGAAAAAAGATTTGATTCTCTTCTTACTCTTGTGTATTTTGTTTTCCTTATAGCCATTAAAGAAAGCCCTAAGGATGATGGGAGCTCCAAATCTGATATCAGATAATTTAGATTGTGGACTTAGTTACAGTGTTATCTCTTACCTTAAAAAACTCAGCCAACAGGTAGTATCGACAAAACCTTTGAAATTAGAAGTACATTAATTATTATTATTTTTTTAGTGTGTGTTGCTCTAGTTCTATATACAAATCACCCAAGGAATGTCTTCCCTGCCCTCCCCCTCCCTATTTTTGAGACAGGTAAAGACCTGTTTCCAAATAAGCGGTGGTCGGGTCCATAGCACAAGAAATAGAGGAGACAAAAGGTTTTAGGGTGGCTGCTTATTGCTCACTGGACTGTGGTTGTAAATCATTAGCATTGTCAGTATTGAAAACGCAGCAGCTGTTCTGCGCTGTTGGTACCTGGAGGCCACATAGGAACCATTTTTTTCTCTTTTAAAGAAATAAAACCAAACTAGACAAATCACAATACTTAGGCTAGTGAATTTCCCCAAACAATCCCTTTCTTTGAATATTGTAAGAAATGCTAAGAAGTACATGTCTTTGGGTTTTATTGAGTTGTGTATTAAAGTTGCATGGGTTGGGGGAAAACGCTAAAGGGTCCCTAAAGGGTCTCCAACTGTTACGGCGTGTGGACTTCAACTCCCAGAATTCATCAGCCAGCCTCATTCTGGGAGAAATTCTGGGAGTTCAGCTCTACAAGTTGTAAAATTGCCAAGGGTGAAGATCCCTGCTTTAAAGAATGGTATTGGAAATGTCTTCCTGTAGAGTGGGAAAACCGTTGAGTAAACCTAACATTGCTTTTGAAACCTAACTTTGCTTTCGAAGCAGGGAGGCGTGAGGTAGTGGGCTTGTTAGAAATCTTATCTTCCCCTTTGCTTGTTTTGAATAACTTGAAGCAATTGGTTAAGAAATCTGTTGCCTACTGCTAGAGAATTGCCCCCAAACCACTCCCCTTCTGCTCAGATATCTTGAGATATTCAAGGAAGGCCTTCAGGATCCCAACTTGCTTCCAGTAGAGCTTAGGGGCTGCAGCTAGATGGAAGTAGCTGAGATTTAGCACGTTTCCTTGGTTTTCTGTGGGATACAATGCTGCACAGTAGTTGGAGTAACATCGCCACTAAAGGCTTGAGAAAGTAACACTGAGGTAGGGTAGATTTAAATTTTGCTGTTTGTCCTATGATAGCCATGACCTTTGTTAGTAGTTACAAGCCAGAGTGGGTGATGAAACAAATCGCCAAATTCAACGTAGAGTCTATAAAAATACTTGGAAGTAGGAAATGGCTATGTCCTTCCAAAATCCAAACAGTTAATTCTCTAGAAGTCCAGTTTGGGATAATGCCTTCTTGATATTCTCTCCCTCCCTCCCTCCCTCTCTCTCTCTCTCTCTCCTTCTCTCCCACCCTCTCTCTCTGTCTCTCTCTAAAAATTATACAAATTCTTTTTCGAGTGCATATACTTACATTGGCCAAAGGGCTGTGTGATTTGTAGTTCAGTTGCTTAAACTGGATCTGTAACCCAAGGGGCAGGAAACCAGGATGTATTTTAGGGGCATTTAGGGGGGAAAGTTGCTTTGCCTTCTTGGGTGAGAAGGTTGTTTCTCTCCAACACTTTGTTCAACAGAAGTTCTGGGTCAGTGCTCTAAATTGCTTGCCGTCTTCTTCGAAAGCATTGGCCCTTTCTGCACAAACCTTTAATCCCTTTTGCAGTGCAGTAGCCTTTATGGGACTAATATAAACCCAGGCATGCAAGTTTTTAAGTTGCCCCGAGCCCACATGGCAAATACGATTATTTGCAGTAGAGACTGTACAGTGGTAGGACAGACCGGGTCTGCCCAGTGAAAAATCTCGTTGCCATGGGAACATTTCCCCCCCGCCTTTAGCTGATACGCACAAACGTCCTCCGTTGGCTTTCCTGCCGCCCATTTTGCAGACTTCTAAGTCATCCATGCGCTGGACTCGTTTAAAAAGCCTCCCGTGGTGCAGTTTGAAAGCTTGCATAACCTCGACAAAATGATTGCGATGTTGTCTTAGCGAAATGCTGTGAATCCTTGAGAAGGACCCGTTTTAAGCAGGCTTTGTATCTTTTAAAATATATTTAAACTCCCCGACGCTCGGAAGGCAGACTTTGTCTTTCGAGGTGTCGGGCGTTGGCTTTATGCTACGAAATGTGTCGGCAGGGCTGTGGGCCGTGGTCATTAATGGGCGCTGTGATTTTCATTGCAGACAAAAATAGAGTCGGAGCGGATAATAGGGTCAGTGGGTAAGAAACCCCCGCAAGAGACGGGCATTAAAGTCAAGAGTCACTCCAGTGGCCTCTCCCTCATCCAGAGCAGGGATTTCAAGCAGCTGCTCCAAGGGATTTCTGGTGATTCTCCCCTGAGGCTGCCTGAAATGAACGTGAAGGAATTTGCTGGCTTCCAGATAGGGCTCTTGAATAAGGTGAGTGGTCCCAGGTGTGAAGGAAGCCGATCCTCCTGACTCCGCCTCTTCCAGCTTTTCAGAAGTGGGGAAAAAAGACTAAAGCAACCATGTTCTTTGCCCAATCCCAGGATCTAAAGCCACAGGCCTACCGCAATGCTTACGATATTCCTCGTCGCAGCCTTTTAGACCAGCTGACCCGGATGAGAACCAACCTGTTGAAAACACACAAGGTCATTCTAGGCCAGGATGAAGGTAAGTACGACGCCCATGGCGTTCTGGGAATGCAAGGGGTTGCTTTTTTTTACATCCGCTTCCAGATGATGCCGCCCACCTTCCTTTGTGGCCTCTTTCCCAATCCTCAATCAAAGGATTGCTCTATCTCAGAGCTCCGGCCTGCTCCTGGGAGTAATTCAGAGGTGTTGTGGATTATGTACAGTTTGAATTAGAGAATGGGGATGCTTTTCCTCTTGGTTGTGGGCTCGTTTCCCAGGAAACATTTAATAATTGCAAATCAAGGGAAGTTTGGAAGTTGCATATCAAGAGAACTTGGTTGTTCGAACTGGCCGGCCTAGACTGAGGGGTTTGTTTTAATTATGTTGTTTGTAGGGCTATAATTAATT
>JANHFR010000832.1:102578-116122 GCA_032468015.1 Mimophis mahfalensis | reverse complement strand
TTCTGTTCTATTCTATTCTATTCTATTCTATTCTATTCTATTCTATTCTATTCTATTCTATTCCATTCCATTCCATTTTCTATTCTGTTCTGTTCTGTTCTGTTCTGTTCTGTTCCGTTCCGTTCCGTTCCGTTCCATTCCATTCTATTCTATTCTATTCTTACTTCTGGGAGTTGAAGTCCACAGGCTAGCTGGGGAGAACAGCTAGACTGCCCAACACAAATCACATTTTTCAGTGCCATTGTAACCACGAGCGGTCACTAAACAAACTCTATTTACCTGCATTTCTTTATCTTATTATTTATTTTACCTATTTTGTTTATTCAAAACATTCCTATCGGTAGCCCATCCTTCTACCGATTCTGGGCAACACCCCATCAGCAATTAAAAGACCTGTACTGTACATTGAATACTTTAATCAGCCAAGTGTGATTAGACTCACAAGGAATTTGTCTCTGGTACAGATGCACTCAGCCTATGTGCAAACCTACAGAGAGAATAACAACAACAATACCAATAATGGGGAAGTAAGGAAGGCAATAAGAAAGATAAATAACAATGTTACAGCCACACTATATGGGATAGTATACACAGATATTAGACAGAACTGCGAGAATTAGGTGTTAAAATCATTTTGAAAACCATGAAACTCAGCCAGTGAAACTTAAACCAGCAGTTCTGCTCCCTCGTACATTTTTTGGGTGAAATATTTAGCCCTCCCTTCTGGGGAGACGGCATCCAGAGACCCCAGCACAGGTCTTTCAATTTCCTGGGCAAAACGTGACCCTGTAGATGTAATGCATTACGGTGCTGCCATCCTACACCCGTGTGCACACTTACACGTGTGTGAGATGGGCAGCTAGATCAACGTTTTAATTAAATTGACATGTTTCATGGTTTTTAAAATGACTTTAACAAACTGGGATAGATGGCAAATGGAGATTGCTGGCAGGAAACACGGAATCTAGGTTAAGTTGACCTCACTTGTATACCCTGTGCGTTTTAACAAACCAGGATCTATGGCAAACAGAGATTGATGCCAGAAAACATTGAATCTAGGTTAGTTTGACCTCACCCGTCCATCCAGTGCACATTTAACAAACCAGGATCAACGACAAAGAGAAATTTCTGGCAAGAAACACACAGTCTAGGTTATGTTGACCTCACCCGTCCATCCTGTGCACTTTTAGCAATTTGAACTTAATTGTGGTCTCTTCATTTTTGCGGGGAGAGCCACCCGGATTGCAAAATGGGGATAGAAACATGTTTTATTAAACAAAAATAATCCATAAAATACATTGTGTGTGGTGTGGGTGCATTGTCCCGTTCTTGGGCTGACCCGAGTCCCTCGGGGAAGCGGGCGGCTGGACGGCTCCAAATTGTGAGACATAAATAAAATATATTTTATCCCTGGAAGCTTTCAAGAAGAAACTGGACTGCCAGGAATGGTGTAGGGTCTCCTGCTAGGGTGGGAGGCTGGACTAGATGATCTCCAAGGCCCCTTCCAACAATCTGTTAATAGGCTAAGCACCTGGAGACGGGCTCTTTTGGCTGGGCCTTCGGAGTCTCCCTTTTCCCAATGCAAGCCCTTTTCCAACACCCCCAACTCTCTTTGCAGGTAGTGCATCATACCAGCAAGCCCCGGGGGGGCCACGCAAACCCCCCCAGCTCCTTGCACCCCCCCCCACTCAAAAGAGAAAGGTCACCTCTGCTTCTCTTCACCTGGCTGCTTGCCCTGCCCCCCTCCCAAAAGGGAAAATCCTGAGAGAGTCTGACATTTCCCCCAGCAACTAACAGAATAACAATAGTCGGAAGGGACTTTAGAGATCTTCTAGTCTGCCCCCTGCTCAAAAGGGAGAAACCTAGACCATTTCAGACAAACGGTTGCCCAGTTTTTCCTTAAAAGCCCCCAGTGCACCCCTGGTTTCTGGTGGCAAGCTGTTCCACTGGTTAATTGCTTTCACCCTCAGGGAATTTCTCCTTATTTCCAGGTTGCGCCTCTCCTTGACTCGTTTCCGTCTGTCGCTTCTTTTCTATGCCTTTTCTTTTCTTGCTTCTTTTCCGTGCCCGGCTCCCTCCCTCCTGGGCTCCACCCTGTAGCAACTCGCTTTTTAGTTCCTGCCTTCTCGCTCTCCTGCACATCGGCTTCTGCAGAGCCTCTCCTGGTACCCACACAGCCGCTCAGAAGACGCTGCCGGGAGCGGGTGAGTCGGCCCCCCTTCCTCTCTAGCATCGCCCTCTGCATCCCGGTGGAGGAGCTGAGATGTGGGGGTCCCCTTGGCAAGTTAGGGGGTGCAGGAAAAGGCAAGGCGTTCTGGAGGCTCAGTTGGAACAACCCAAGCTGAGTCCAAGTTCATTCCTGGCTGAGCTGGAAGGACAGGAGAATTACATTCCTTCCTCCTTTTGAAAGAAGGAGATTTAATTTCCGTTTAATTTCCTTCCCTGGCATCCTAAGGAGGCTGTCGAAGATGGGCTGGCAAATTAAAACTTTCCTTTTGGTTCCCTGCGGGCTCTGGATGTTCCCATCCTGGGGATGGCCAGTGCCACAGCTCTCAGGCTGGGCTGTGGCTTCTGGGGGCGGGAGTGTAGTCCTAACCCATCTACCACTGTCTTTGAGACCACAGAAAAGAGGGGGGTATTTTGCATGCTTCACACGATTAAGGCTGCAAAAATCTGCAGGGTGCATTTAATCTGTTCCTCTCTCTTTGGTTTGGTGGTCCTGCTCAAACTTTTTGTCCAGAGACCTGAGGCTTGTAGTTTTGCAAATCTCTTTCGTTCAGATGGGGAAATAATGATTCCATCCTTCTCTACCCCCGTGGTATTTCCAGGACCACTTTTTACACTTTGGTATGGTCTGAAATTGCAAGAGACAAAAGTCCATAGTAGCCAAAGACCAGGAGGTCTTTGCCAGCATCTTTAATTGCCCTTAATTTGTTTTATCAAAAGGCACAAACTTTTCTGACTTCTCCTTGGCTTCCTCAAATGCAAATGATCATGTCTTTTAATAAAGTGGATTGGAACAGGTGCTAGAAAACCCCTCCTGATTTCAGAAGAAGCCAGAGGTTTTAAACATCTGTATTTCCACCATAAGCCTTTCAACTTGTTGTCTCTTGCACTAATGCCAAGAAACTACATTTGGGTGTGATCACCTTCTTGAGAAGTCTCTGAGGTTTGTGTTTTGCAGATGATACTCAGGTCACATACAGAAAAATGAAATTACGGTCTGCAGATCCCTGGTTTGAACCATGTTATTTCTGGCATGAATGTTAGCTAACCCTGGGAACGATTGGTACAGGCTCTTTTCTGCCCCTTTTAGCTTTTTAATTTTTCAACTTTTCACACAGTAACTCTACCTTTTACTTCTGCTTTTAAACTTCATTCTTTGGCATTCTTTTAGATTTTGTGACACACACTTTTATTGGCACCACCCAGAATTATTTTGATGAGACAGCCGGTATAGAAATGGGGTGAATAAGTAAATAAATAAACGGTGGCTCAAATCCACAACAATATTTACTTATTTATCTATCTATCCACTTTTGAAACCGCCCATCTCCCTTACAGAAAGCGTATCAAAAAACAAACACAAAAACTCTTCCATCATTTTTGAAAAACGCAAATAAATGAAACAGGAGAGACGGAATTTAACTCAAGGTATTGTACCGAGGTTGACATCATGTCTGGTTTATTTGCAGAAATTTTTCAGGAGAGACATGAGTGCAACAGAATTTCCCAACTCTATTTCCCAACTCACAAACTCAACCCCGTTTCCAGGACACGGAATAAACACTTTGGATAAATAGTCGGATTATTCTAGAATAATGCAGCACGCTGGACCTTAATAATGGCAATGGGGCAGCATCAAATTCAACCCTGATTTATCCCAAAAAAATTAACTGTTTATATTTTTTTTCTTAATTCTAAATCTGCACCATCCCTCAGACGGGTCCACTTTGGATCGTTTGCTGGATTCAACTAGGATTAAATTGATGGACTTAGTTTTGCCAGCAAAAGTTTTGGTGTTTGTGTGTGTGAAATGCCCAGGTATTCATTTTGGGACAATTTGCAAAAAGTTGACCAGATCTTACCTGGCTATAATGAATCATGAAAACTAAGCAGAATCATATCTGCTTTATTTTATTTCGCCAGGACGACCCGAATATATTTATTATCTTATTTATTTTTATCCAGCCTTTTTATTTTTTATAAGTGACGCCAGGCATTGAACACACCTCATATTTCTTCCTCCTCTTATTTTCCTTAACAACAACCATGTGAGGTGGGTTGGTCTGAGAGAGAGAGAGAGAGAGAGAAAGAGAGAGAGAGGGAGGGAGGGTGCAGGAAGGAGACTGGCCCAAGGTCACCCAGTTGGTTCTCATATCTAAAGCAGAACTAGAACTTGCCGTCTCCTGGTTTCTAGCCAGGGGCCTTCACTGCTAAACCAAACTGCCTCTCAGTGAAAATCCCAGAGCTGTTGGCTATTTTTTGTGGATGAAGGGAATGCAAACAACTTTTGCCCTTATGCCTTTGTTGAAAGAGCCATTTCCATGTCCTGAACACTAGTAAAACAGGTTTTAAAAGACCAGGGAAGCTGCCCACAAAAGAGTTGGAACTGGCTCAAGTTTACTACTCCCTGTAAAACTGGAATACCTATTGTTTCTAATTGGTTATTACTTTCCTATTTCTTTGCTGGGGTTTTGCACTGGGCAGACCCAAAGGAGGGTTCCAGAGCCTCTCAGTAGCTACACCCAACTTCACAACAGTACAGGCCTGGCTTCACACAACTCTTCCAGTGGTTCAAGTTCTGTTTTTTTTTTAAGTTGCATTCTGGATCGACCACTGGGGGTCAGCAGAGAAATTTAGTTCAGAAAAAAACTGCCCTCTGCTGGTTACCTGGACGCATGGCTTATTTGGCAAATGAAGCAATTGAGATTTGTCAATCCAGATCAAATGTTTGGATGCAAACACAGCGTTTCCAAGGCTGGCCCCGCCACTGAGGAAGAGAGCCATTTTAGCACCGATGCCAAGGGAAGGTGATTTATTCTGTGCCCCTCACCTTGTCATCTGCCGTTCCTAAACCAACATAACATCATCTAATCACAATCAAAACCAGATATAACTCCTGCTCCACCCAGTCCCTGCACTAGGGAGGACCTGGGTTGGCTCAGGAACATGGGTAAGATACCATGGATAATACAGACCCTCCTGTCTCTCTTACACCTGGTTCTGAGAAAGAGGAATCAAAAGTTTTGGCAAACAGTTTGTCAAGTCCAGGTTTCGCAGAAAAAGTCCTGCCTTAAAAAAGCACCGGTGGAACTGACTGCCACAAGAGGCAAGGGGAGCTTGTGATTTTGCCTGCTTCTTTAGCAGTAGCTAGAGAGGGTTGGGCAGAATGAAAAATTGAGGCAAAAACTTAGTCTTTTATTATGGACAGAAATGAGAATAATGTGTTCAAAATTAGTTGTAGGCTTGTGAGACAAACCACTTCGTTCCTGAATGAAATTTTGTTGGATCAGTTTATTTGTTTATTTAGATTTGTGGACAATAACTCCCAGAATTCCCCAGCCGGCCAATTCTGGGAGTTGAAGTCCACATATCTTAAAGTAGCTACTAAAGTTGGCTTAAACCCTTTTTATAGAGCCAGTCACCTCATAGCTGAGAAGAGAATTAAAACCCAAACTGTGAAACTGCCCTTTTGGGAAATGGGTGCCTGGAAGGGTTTTTGATGGATAAAATGGATTTTGGGATGGAAAGGGGAAAAAAAAGTCAGGAATGAGGAACAAACAACAACCCTCTCTTGGAAACAGCTGCTATAAATCTGTTTATTTCACATCCCATGTGGAGGGGTGAAAGGCCCTTGTCCTGAAAAACTCTGATTTTGTACCCTGGAGCCCTACAAGCAATTCCCAAAGTTGCTAATCCCAACTCTTGATTTCTCGTCCAAATTATAGGCAGTCATTTTAACCCTTTATTTCATGGTATTTATTCAATTTCTCCCTTATTTATCCTCATAAAAGGGGTAACTTACTTCCCAGGAATAAATTTATTCCCATAAGAAAAGGGCCAGGCGAACAAGGCAATAAGAACTAATGTGTTTAATTAAGACTTGGGGGCTTTCAATAGATTCTGGATGCCGGTACCCATAATCCCTGGCCAACTCTGGTCATACCTGGATACTGTTTGATTTTTTTTCAAGCGTAAGAAGTTTGCGCCTTCTTTACACTTTCCCAGCATGATTTTCAACCCTGCAGGGGTTAAATTTCTGCAGTTGTATTCCCCCCATCCCAAGCACTGGAAGAATGAAAGGGGGGGGGGGTTGTTCAGCCACCCCATACCCCACCTGTTTTATGTCCAAGGCAAACGTCTGAATAAACCGCCGGCTCCATCTCTGGAATGAGCCTTCCAGGCACCCTCTAATTATAAATCTGATTTAAGAGTGGGAAAATAGCGTGCATTCTTCAGAGCCTGTATGAAATTATAAGGCGCTAGACCAGCCCCATAAACCCTCCAGTTTCTATCTCTGAAATCCTTTCGATGGGGAGAGAAAAGCGGCAGACACAGAGCGTCCCTACCAAGAAGAGGGTTGCTGGCGCATCTCTGCATGATTCCCTACTCAAAGGGGATTATATTGGCTTCTTTTAATATGTAAGCCGCCCCGAGTCCTTCGGGAGAGAGGCGGCATATAAATTCGATTAATAAATAAATAAATAAATAAATAAATTCCCAGTGAATTGCTGTCTTTCCAAACATCACCCCCGACCCCCCCGGGAATGAGGGATTTAAACCAGACGGCCTTTGTGGCACTGACTGTCCCCCCTAGTCTGTGGCGGTACCCCCCCTGCCCCTCCGCCTCTGGGGCAAGGATGGGAGGTAACTACACTTCCACCTCACCCCTCGCACGAGTCAGGAACGCTTGCCAATGTCTTCTCCTGCTCCCCACATTTTTCAGCCTCTGACCCAGGTCTTCTCTGTCCTGGGTTCGCACAAACCATGCCAAGCCACGAATCGGGCAGCCAATTCCGTCACCAAACCTGGTTCAGTTGGATTAAGCCGGGGGTCAAAGGTCTGAGGGGCAAAGAAAGCCTCACGTTGAAGTAAACCAGGGGTGAAAAGTTTTGAGTTTTGTTTCCTTTCTTTTGCTTTCCCTCAAACTGAGATGCTGTTCAACTCCTCTACCTTCTCCTTTGTTTCTTCAGGAGCTTCCCGGGTGGGAAGGGAGAGCAGGACTGAATTTGGGGCTGGGGGGACATTTTATTTTCATTTTTTAAAGGAGGAGCCTTGAACATTCTTTCATTCTGGGCAAGAGCTCCTGCGGTCTTTCCTTCCAAACGAAGTAGCGAGAGCTCGCCTTCATCCGTCTTCCAAGGTCCTTGCAAATGCTTTGAAATCAGGGGTTCTAGTCCCAGACCTAGCCTCCTTCACCCCTCAAGGGTTGCCGAGGGCCTCCCAAGACCTCGACTCAAATCTCAGATTTTGCAGGCACCTGCTATGGCCAGAGACCTTCAGGGCATCCAAGGTTGGGCCATGAATGCTTTGCCAGCTGCCAGACGTGAGTCCCTAGGGCAGCCTGACCTTTCTAAGCTCCAAACTTTGAGACCTCCAGCCTCCCAACCTCAAAGTTGGGAGTCAAACTTCGCATGTGAATGAATGATCTCTGAAAATCAGGGTCCAGAAAGTCCTTCCCTGCCCCCCAGTAACCTGGACAATTCCAGTTCTTCTCCAAACTCACAGAATTATTGGTCTTTGTGGTCTTTCTGTCCTGGATGTCTGAAGAGAGCCAGCCTGCTCCTGGAATCCACCTTCTTTGGTCTGGCAGGGGTCTTGTCTCACCCCGCCCATAAATCGTCCAGGGAATGCTGTCAGGCAGGGCCTTCTTTGTGGTGGCTCTGTCCCATCTTTTCAAGAACAGAAGCCTGGAGCCAAACCTCCGGCTATTCCAGGGGGAAATTAACGACCATGGTCATGTCTTCCAGGATATTTCCATGTCTTGAATGCTGCTTCTTTATTCCTTCTCTTTTAGTGCACCCTTCGTAATATTGTTTTCCCAGCTCAGGGTATTTTTATGACTGGGGGAGACTACCAAATTAATAAAAGCAGTGCATCAAACATGTGCTGGCAGTTCAATTCTTTGAACCAAGACTCACTGAATGCATTAGCGAACACGAGTCATGAATGGATCCCATCTCGTTTTGGAAATTACGGGTAATTAAAAACCAGCACATTCTCCCTTTATTTTTTTTACACGCATGATGTGGTCGGCCACAACTGAAGGCCTTTAGCCAAGTGCAAAAAAAGTCACACCTCCCCATAGCTGGGCGCCCTTTTGTCCCTTCCCTTCCCTTGACCCCACCCCAGCCCAGAGATCTGCATTCTTGGTGTCAAAAGAGCCAAGGAAGAAATCCATTCTAAACAGATGACTCATAGGGAATTTTTCTTTTTTTATAGAGCAGCTGGCAGTTCTCGCCAAGTCTTAATTTAAACCATAAATCCATTCCCTGGCGTTAACAAGGGGATTGATAATGTAGAAGGCTGGATATTTGGAGCCAGAGAGGCAACATGATCTGCGCATGAAGCTAAAAGTACGCGGGGAGGTTGAGCTGGGAAGCTTTTCTCCTGGGCAGATTACAATTTTGGGTTTAAAAAAGGGGTGTGTGTGTGTGTAAAACGCAGCGTTTCTTTTTCTAATGCGAAAGTTGGCAGAGAACTTTCGCCTTCCTTCTGGCTTCCCCAATGCTTCCTGCCTCGACTGCTTGGACCTGCAGAGAGGCTTCAAGTCTCGCTTCTGTTGTGGTTTGTCGTTACCTAAACAGAGCTGCTGCCAGGAACCCAAAGGCCCATCGATCATGTATATTGGAAAATGAAAGAGTTTTTGGGTGACTCAGTGTGATTTTGTGTGGGGGGGGGGGGAAGGAGAAGGGAAAAGGTTTAAATTTTCAGGGTGTTTCCCCCTCCCGGGTGTTGTTTAAAAGTTCTTTTCAACCAGAGTGTTTCTGCAAACTGTGAACCGACAACGGAGCAACCAAATGACGCACACTTGCAAACACTTTTCCCGTCCCATCTCAGGTGCCTAACGTTGAAATACCCTTTCGTGTGTGAGAAAGGAAAAGTTTGTTGAACTGCCACTCCTAATGATGTCATGCAACCTTCACAGTATTCTGTTTTTTAAAATTGGTTTTCTCTTTACCACGTACAGTCTGAGTCCATTCGTTTACACAGCAATACTTCTTAAGTTCCTAAATTTCTACCCCTGTTGTCCGAGCATTGAGAAAACAAGTCCCCAGTTCGGAAATATTCTGTCTCTTCTTTTTCTTTGAAGTGTTAATCTGTCCATTTCTGCACAGTCCAATTTTTTTTTTTAAATTATATCTTCTTCCATGGTTGTTTCCTCACTTTTTCAGTGCTGTGCAAATACAATTCTTGCTGCTATCAAAATATGAAATATCAAATATATTTAACGTCTTATATTTTTATACTTCATCATCTTTTTCTGGTATTAGGCATAGCAAAAATAGTTCTGACTTAAAATCTATATTCTGGGCAAAAATATAGATGCAATTTCCTGTGACTGCTTTCTGCTTAAAGCAAACAAACAGACTTCCAAGTTTAGAGCATTGGCTCTTCCTGGTGGTATCCTTTCTCAATACTTGCAGAGTCGGACCTTGATTAGCTTTGCCCAAATTAGCCACATTTGGCTAAATAAAGCCTCCATCAAGTTGAGTGAAGGAACAACCCTGCTGAAGTCATTCCTCCAACCGGTTGAGGATTATGGAAGCTGGTGTCTATTGTTTTTGAAGGGCACCAAATTAGGACATCTCTGAGGCTTGGGAGATGCTTGGAATTCAAGGGAGGTTGCTAGGCAACAGGCAGAGCTTCCCTGGTCCTTCAGCGCCTAGCAACCACCAGATCTTTCTTCCGGCATCCTGAGAGCATCTGAGGAAGTGGCCTAGAGCGGAAGTCCTCTAGTTGGCTCCATGAACGGGAGCACGGCTGGGGAAGAGGGAGGCAAAACTGAAACAGTCAAAGATGGTGAGAAAGCCCCAACTTGCAAGTATCAAACTGAAGTGTTCAAAGATGGTGAGAAAGGCCCAACTTGCAAGTATCAAACTGAAGTGTTCAAAGATGGTGAGAAAGGCCCAACTTGCAAGTATCAAGCTGAAGTGTTCAGAGATGGTGAGGAAGGCCCAACTTGCAAGTATCAAGATGAAACAGTCGACGATGATGACGAAGGCAAGTTTTTGCGGCCCGTTGGTGAATAAGAAATAGAGGAAGGGACAAAATGGGGCCTTGACTTATCTCTACTGTACCCAAAGGGTACAGCTTTTGGTTGGCTGGTTCTATAAATTCGACGTTGGTGTGGAGACTACAAAAATGTTGGCGAAGGGATTGAGAGAGAGCCATAGAGTTTCCCACTATTCCTAGAATGCCACGAATGGAAGCGTTTTAAGGAAGACCCAGTAGACCGTCAACCCACGAAGAGCTTAAGCTCTGCTTTGAATTCTGTTCTGTTGAAGTCCTCCAATCTGTTGTAATCTAAATTAATTCTGCAAAGTAAGGTTCCCTGGGGTTTGTGTGGCAGCCCGTTTGGCTTCCATCCGTAGAGTTGTGTCCAGAGGATATGAAATGTCTTTCCCTTCACATTTTCCCTCTGAGTCCCCGACAGCCCTCACCTTTAAGTTTTGGGGGGGGGGGTCAATGTCAAGCCTTCCGTTTCCAGCCCCGAACCTCAACGGATGGTCAACGTTCTCAAGATGAATCCTTCAGCAGCTCCAGGGAACAACTATTAACGTTGGGCCCTTCGATCCCCTCTTTCCTCATCATAAGTGGTTGGGGGCATGGGGGGGCTCCTGCTAGTTAAAGAAACCGTCCCCAGACATTCGATCTGGTTGCCTCCTTCTTTGTGTGTTGAGTTGTCTTCTCAACACCATGGAAATTAAACCCTTGTGCTGGCAGGGCTGCAGAGGGATTAGGTCCTCCTTCAAGTGGGAATGCCTTTTCTGTGTTTGGCATGTTCTCGTGGAGGGGCACAGGGTGGGCGATGGACCAGGGCCCGAAAACTAATTTTAGGACACCACTTGGCCTGTCTCTGTGCCAAAGATAGCAGACTTCATCCGGAGTCTTTGCAGGATAACCTTTGCAGATAATCCTTTCCAATAGATTCCACTCCATGAGTTGTTGGAGAGCTTTGTTCTTCTTGTAGAGAAACGACAGATGGATTTGGACTCTGGTTGGGACCGTCCCATCACCGCCATCACCCACACGCTCTAGATTTCCATCTCTGCTTTTCTCCAGCAGCTCACATCGCCATGCCTAACACTTCCTCCTCCAGTTGAGACTTGTCGAAACTTTGGAAAAAGGTTCAGAGAAGAGCAACCAGGATGATTTGAAGGCCTGGAGACTAAAACATAGGAAGAACGGTTGTAGGAATTGGGTTTGGCTAGTCAGAGAAAGGAAGGACTAGAGAGTGTCATGAGAGGATTTGGGGAGGGGCCACAAAGAAGAGGGAGCCAACCTATTTTCTAAGGCACCTGAAGTCAGAAGAAGAAACAACAACCAGTAGCGGAAACAAATCAACAAGAGAAGCAACTTGGAATTAAGGAGAAATTTTCTAACAGCGAGGACCATTAACCAGTGGAAAATCTTGCCACCAGAAGTTGTGGGTTCTTCATCACTGGAGGTTTTGAAGAAGAGGTTGGACAGTCACTTGTCTCAAATGCTTGACAAAGGGGTTGGACCAGAATACTCCAAGGTCCCTCCCAGCTCTGTTCTGATTGATTGATTGATCGATCGTTCGTTTGATTGATGTTCCTAACAATGTGGTGAAGTAGTTTGAGATGAGAGAGTCATCCGATGACTGGAAATGGAGTTGAACATAGATCTCTAGTCCAGCCATGGCAGTACAGGGGTTCTTCTTGATCTTCATGGGCTTTTTAAAAACTTCCATAGAGTTGGCTTCAACTTTCCGCAAAACAAGGTAAAGGTAAAGGTTCCCCTCACACATATGTGCTAGTTGTTCCCAACTCTAGGGGGCGTTGCTCATCTCTGTTTCAAAGCCAAAGAGCCAGCACTGTCCGAAGACGTCTCCGTGGTCATGTGGCCAGCATGACTAAACGCCGAAGGTGCATGGAACATTGTTACCTTCCCACCAAAGGGGGTCCCTATTTTTCTACTTGCATTTTTCCATGCTTTCGAACTGCTAGGTTGGCAGAAGCTGGGACAAGGAACGGGTGCTCACTCCGTTACGCAGCGCTCGGGATTCGAACCGCCAAACTACCAACCTTTCTGATCGACAAGCTCAGCGTCTTAGCCACTGAGCAAACAGCTGGCCAATTCACCCCCTGATAATTCCAGATTGCTGTAAGTTGATCTCCACAGATGTAGGACAGCCCTTTGGTTGGACATTCCTCTTGTCTTCCAAGCAGAAACAATTGCTTTCCGTACTATTTTTAAGCCTCCCCCGCCCCTTTTTTTGCTCCCAAGGACAAAAATCAGTTTGTATCACAATCATGAGTGTATTTGTATCTACAGGCCGTGGTGTGTTCCACAAAGACCATCTTCATTTTTGCATCTTTTGGATGCTCATTGCCCACGTTGGTCATTGTTTAATGGATTTATTGGATGGCCTTTGGTGTCAAGACTATAGCCAAGGACATTACCTTGGAGAAGATCATTCACCATTTATGGAGCAGCTCCGAAGAGAGGTCTGAACTGATCTGGATCAGGTGACCCCATTCATTTGGTGACTGCCTCATGGCTCCTCTTCTTTGACGTTGGCCTTCTTCCATGGAAGGCCTCTTGCCAACAACCTGGTGGGGCAGCTGAGGCCAAGAGGAGAGGGTCACTCCCAGGAGGTCCTTCTGGGAAGTTCGATTCTGATTGAAGGATTTAAGAAAACCGAGCTCTTCGTTCCCAGCTGGCATTTGTTAAGCTCTTATCCACCAGAAACATCCTGGTTTGTTTTGTTTTGCACTTGGTTTTACTCGCCGTCCTGCTCCGTAAATATTTGCTGTTCCCCTTTCATCTTGCAACGAAATGTCACAGCTGGGTTGCTAAGGGCTCCCTGGCAGAGGGAAGACAGGGTACCATCCATCAGCTCTAGGCTGGCATCATAGCACTGCAGACCTTTTGATCTCTCTCTCCCCCTCCCTCCCTCCGTCCCTCCCTCTCTCTCCTCCCAGTTCTAATCTGGGTCAAACCTGGGATACTTTCCAAAGCAAGGAAAGTGAACCGTTGAGAAGGAAGGAGCCAAATAGAACAACTCCTGTGTAAAGAAACACTCCAGCATTTTCACTCTGTCTCCTCGTGGTCTTCATGCTTGCTACCCCTTGGAAGCCACCTTCTCTTCTAGATCTCATCCACCTTTCTCTTGATACGTGGCCCACACATTATGGCCATAGTGACTAGCAGCCATTATTTTCTTCATCAGTAATTCTGGAAGGTGGACATGGTAGCCATCAGTACATCTCATTCGAACAAATTTTATGTGCTGAGTAAAAAAACTTCTTCCACTTAATTTCTCCAAAATTCGTTTCTTCTGGTGTTGATCT
>JANHFR010000832.1:62154-72868 GCA_032468015.1 Mimophis mahfalensis | reverse complement strand
GAAAGAAAGAAAGAAAGAAAGAAAGAAAGAAAGAAAGAAAGAAAGAAAGAAAGAAAGAAAGAAAGAAAGAAAGTTCCTTTCTTTGGAGTCATTAATTAGCCATGAAAGGTCTAGCAATGGTTATCTCTTGTTGCCATATTGATGTTGGCTTATTTAAAGAAGCCGATGTAGAAACCAGGAACAATAATTTACACATATTTTCCCCCTTAGATTGAATCCCGCAAGCGAGTGGCCAAAACCGTGCTGGTCCTAGTAGGCTTATTTGCCTTCTGCTGGCTACCCAACCACATCCTCTACCTCTACCGTTCCTTCACCTACCACACTTCCATAGATACCTCCGCTTTCCACCTGGTGGCCACCATCTTCTCCCGAGCGTTGGCCTTCAGCAATTCCTGCGTCAACCCCTTCGCTCTCTACTGGCTGAGCAAAAGCTTCCGCCAACATTTCAAGAAGGAGATGGCGTGTTGCAAAGCCAAGGTGCCCGTCCGAAGGGCCAGCCTCACTCAGACCCACCCGCCCAGCAGAGCCATGTCGGTCACGGGCTCGGAAATCAGTGTCACTTTGCTCACGGATTACAGCATCACCAAAGAAGAGGAGAGCGTTTAATTGGCCTTGGGGGATCGTTGCCCCTCTAGATCTACCCGCAAGATCCAGAAGATTGCTGAAGGTAAAGAAGAGCTTCTTGTACTCGGCAGAAATCTTGCCAAATCATCCTAAGATCTTGCACCTCGGCATCACAGAACTTTCCTGCAAACCGCAGCCATCTGTTTCACACATACACAAACCTGTGTGGTTGTCCGCCCAAGCTGCCCTCCCACGCATGTTCAACTTAATCAAGCATTTGTCCCCTTGGCCCTTGCAAGGAGGAGAAACAAGAACCTTAATCGGGGTAGAAAACATTAAAAGCTGTGCAGGAAGGAAAGGACGAGGAGAAAAGGGGCGGCTAGCAGCTCAAATAGCATGAACAGAATCACAGAGTTGGAAGGGACCTTGAAGGTCTTCTAGTCTAACCCCCTGCTCCAGCAGGGGACCTTATTCAAGTTCAGACAAAATGGTTCTGCAGTCTCTTCTTAAAAACCTCCAGCGCTGGAGCTCCCACAACTCTTGGAGGCAAGTCTGTGCATTGTTCTCACGGTCAGGAAATTTCTCCTTACTTCCAGGTTGCTTCTCTCCTTGATTAGTTTCCACCCACTGTTTCTTGCATTATAGAAAGAGATACAGAGATGCTGAAAATAACCCCCAAATTAGTGTCAATCCGTATATACAAAGCTCTCTGTGTGTGTTTGTGTGAGTGCGAGTGTATGTATGTATGTGCCATATACGTCTGGACCAATTTGAATGAAGCTTGGCATGCAGATACCTTACCCTCTGGCAACAAACACTGTGGGGTCAGACACACCGTTGGGGGGAGTCTTTGCCCCCTAAAAAGACTGCTGACCTCTGGCGATACTGGCACCTTCACAGCAGACCACAAGGGGAGCCAGAGAGCAGTGGTGGAGAAGGCAGCAGCGGACACGATGGGACAGAGAGGCGGGACGACTATACCCAGGCGAAGTTAGTCCTAAAGTGGCACATACACCGTCAGAATCCTCCCACTAAATATATAATGCTTGCCAATAACCGCCAATAAGCTTCATATTCTGCTTCTGGAGACATTCAAGGCCCTTATGGAGATGTATCAGGACTTTGAAATAAGGGTGGTCATACTCTAAGCCAGCCTATTTACGACAGTCGCCGCATCCTGGAGTCATGTCATTATCGTCATCTGTGATCTTCTCAGGAGGCTTCTAACACGCAAAGACAATTTTGTGGAGGGAAGCCCGATTCATTTAAGGACTGCATGAAATCGGGCACAGCTCATTTCACAAACACATCGCTTCATGACGAAAAATTCTGCTGGGTGTTCGGTGGAGAACTGCCTATACCGCCCTTACCCCTTTCTTGAATGAATGGAGAGGTTTGCATTTATCATCTAAGAGCAGCATTTCTCTCCTTTTTTGTACTGCAACCTTGTTGTGAAATTTCAGTGATTAAGCCCTAATAAAGCTTGCTTTCAGTATGGAAAATGGTAGCTGATTCCGTATTACAAGTTGTTATTGTTATCTGTTGAGTTGGATGGGACCTTGGGGTCTTCTAGTCCAACCCCCTGCTCAGGCAGGAAACCCTATATCATTCCTGACAAATGCCTATCCAGTCTGTTTGAAAAACACCCCAGTGTTAGAGCACTGCAGTCAATGAGTCCAAAGTGGGCAATTTTTAATTTTATGAGGTTCAACCCACGTCCAGTTGTGAGACCATCTTACTCTGAGTTGGGTTTAGACTTAACATCAATACTGATCGCTTGGCATATATGGTAACGTTCAATACTTTTTTCCCCAAGATGAGCCTGGCACAATGATTTCAGGGTTCTTTTTTGTCATGGAATTTCCTGTGAGTTCGAGAACTCTGTTGCCACTTTTGGAGGTTTTTTAAGCTACCGCAATCTTCATGAATCTCATTAGAAGCCTCCTTCTCTTCATCACAATTTCTACCAACGTTCAAATGAGTTGGAGGCCTGGAGCGATTATATTTCCCAGGGTTTTGCTTACAGCATTGCTCCCGTGGGTATGGTGCGGGAAAAATCTCCACTTAAATAAGGAACCGACTGCAGTGTTGTTTCTACTCACCCTGGAATACACAGGGGAAGAGAAGTAGTAGATTTTACTGTGCTCCCCATGGTGCAATTTTTGAGCCAGGATAAACTGTACATTTCCTCTAAGGATTTAATTCATGTCCCCCAACAAGCCATTATTTGCTGTAGTGTGGTTTGTTGACCAAGACCCAGTTGGTTCAACACGTCATTAACCATTGTTTATGCGCCACCTTGGTTGCATTATGCATACTAAACTTTAAAAAACCCTGTAATATAAAGCACACGTGCTCCCCTGCCCGCCCCAGCCATTGCACTTATTAGCTGTCATCATTTGCGCATTCATTTGAAATTATATTGCGTTTAATTTTATTGAATTTTCAGTAAAAAAAGCAACCAACATAACAGGGCTGGTTTCAGTGCAGTCTAAATCACTAGTTGTTTTCTCAGCTGGGCCATTGAATTCAGTGGGTTCAATTTTAAACAAATGCATTTAGAGTTTTACCCCAAGTAAAAAATAACCAAGTGGACTGAGCTGGTATTTCCAGCTTGTACTGCCCAAAAGAAGGCAGGTATTCTTATTCCACTGCCTTATTATTACAGTATCACAATACGTTCTGAGTCCCTACGCTATTGAATTATATAAACTGCTTTTCTCATCTTCATATTTTGAAACCATTCCAATTCACTAAACTCTAAACCTTTGACCCTGTTTGGTTTTTTTAAGATATGCAACTGATGCATTCAGTTTAAGATCATAAAAATCACAGCCATCTCAAAAACCATGGTAACGCAGCACAGATCTGGTACATTAGGAGCAAAACAAATCTCTGGGCCAAAATTGTGACACTGCTTTTCAGAGTTCTATTTTGGAAGTGTGAGGGTATCTCTAACAAGGCAGCCGGTCCCAAAGTAGAGATGGGTATTGACAAATCTAAAATTACATCTCTAGCAAGTCCTTCTGACAGCTCGTTGGGTGGTGATTTAATGCCCCTTCTGGACAAGGGTTTCCCTCTTACATTTGAATTATTGTTCCCCTGGGTATGACAGCGAGATATTTTTTGCTCTGGAGTATCGATTTCAAAGGCCTGGTGGTTCACAGCCACAAAGGCAAGGAGTTTAATTTGTGGGTGCAATTCCTCTAAGGCTTCATTAGCAAGAAAGTAAATATAAGATCTGAGTGTTGAGGTCTGGGGATTTCCCTTAATAGCAGTGTTTTTCCTGGCTGCCTGGGGAATTCCGAGAGTTTAAATCCATACTCCTAAAGTTGCCAAGTTGGAAAAACTCAGCTTTATAGTAAAAAAATCATAGAATATCTTGCTTTATTTTCTCTATTGGAGCTGGGTTGTTGTTTTTTTTAATTACTCAGTCTCTGCTGAGGGCCATTGGCTATACAGGAGGTTGCAAGCTGTGGACGATGGGATTCATTGTTCCACAGCTCCAGATCACACCAGGTTGGGATGACATAAGAGTAGAACATATAGAATTTTATAGCACAACCCCCATTTCATCCAAACACGGGGCACTGCAGGCTGGGGATGA
Organism: Mimophis mahfalensis; assembly: GCA_032468015.1. Lineage (NCBI taxonomy): Eukaryota > Metazoa > Chordata > Lepidosauria > Squamata > Mimophis > Mimophis mahfalensis. The sequence continues at coordinate 68,697 of JANHFR010000832.1, read as the reverse complement.
TGGAAGCTGTAGTCGACCTCTTTCTTCTGTACGAACTGTGTGGGCGTCATGATCCTGCTGTTGGCATGGAATAGAAATGGATGAAATCTGAGAACTGGGAAGAACATTTCCTTTATCTGTTTAGGAAGGGGGAAAATAAAAGATTTCTTCCTAAAAGGATTAGAGGAAAAGGCTCTTTCTGGGCATGCGTAGTTCCCTCACTCTCCTTCCGCCCTTCCCTTCTTCGCAGCCCTATGACGCTCAACTCCGAAACTTATTGGCTACCTTTGTTGTTGTTTATTGCCGTTTTCGGCCTAGGCCCTCCTTCTTTTCGAAAAGCGACTTCCGCTCTTGCGCAGTGAGCGCCACAGAGTCTTCCTCCCCACTTCAGCTATAAGCTAATAACAAGAAGGGGGGGCAGAGAGACTTTTGAGGCAGGGGAGCGCTTCTGCGCTTGCGCAATAGCTTCCCTCCGACGCGACGGCGGGGAAGAAGCGCCCTCTTTACATCTGCACAATCGCCTTGTCTCCGTTGAAGCGAGAGACCGCGATTTTTTTACCGCGGCGGGGCGGGTTGGAAAAGCCCGGCGGGGCTCCGTCGCCTCACGAGCGGCGAGCACCGTCCTCCGTTCAATCGGCTCGGGACGGAGAAGACCCAGCCCGAGTCGGGCTGTGAGAGAGGCGGTGCTGCGCTTGCGTCGCAAAGCCCCCGCGCATGCGCCCTAGTGCCGGGCCTGCTGCGAGGCGTTTCCAGGCCGGGCCAGGCCCGGCGGCGTCGAGTCGGGCGGGCGGCACCATGAGCGTCGGCGGCTCGGATCGCAACGAGGATTTCCACCAGCAGCTGCGGCTGCAGGAGCTCTACGAGCGGAAGGAGGGCGAGGGCGGCGGGGAGGAGCCCTTCACCTACACGGACCCCGCCGACGGCACCCAATACGAGTGGGACCGCGACAAGAAGGCCTGGTTCCCCAAGGTGGGCCGGACTACAAGACCCATCCTCCACAGCGCGCGCGGGGGGGGGATCCAAAGCCGCGCTTCCCCCGCGCCTGAGGTGGTCGCGGGTGGGGGAAAGGGAGATACACACGTCGGGATTTTGTCTGCTGGGAGTGATGGGAGTTGTAGTCCTAAAGCTTGGCGGGGGGCCCTTGGCGGTGGAGGATGGTTTTCAGGCTGCAGAAGTCTTGCTGCTGCTTCCTTTTTTTTTTTTTTTTTTAAGTGGGGAGCCTTTCCTTTGCAGGTGGGGGGGGTTTTCCCCATGCTTTTAGCCTTTCTTATAAAAAGGAAATAATTTCATTAAAGGCAGAGAAAGTTTTTCTTTCTTGGCATAATTAATCCCTGCATCGTCTGTCTACAAATTGAATGCACAGTAGTTGCTCTGGAGAGCGAGATGGGTGACATATATTCTAAAATATATCTATATCTCTCCATCCATGCGTGCATCCATCCATCTCTCAATCTATCTCCATCTCTGTATATCTTTAACTCTCCTGTCTATCATCTCTCTCTCTCATCTCTCTATCCTATTATCCATCCATCCATCTATCATCTCTGTCATGTATCTCTATTGTCTATCTATATATCTACACACACACATATGTACATATTGATATATTTATTTTATTATTTAAATTTATATACCGCCATATCTATCTATCTATCTATCTATCTATCTATCTATCTATCTGTCTGTCTGTCTGTCTGTCTGTCTGTCTGTCTGTCTCTCTCTGTGTGTGTGTGTGTGTGTGTGTGTTATGTTTTCACGGGTATTTATGTGTATGGCATTATCCTTTATTGGGGTTATTTTCCCATGTCTCTCTATTGTCTGTCATCGATATATCTACACACACATATGTACATACTGATATATATATATATATATATATGTTTTTGTATGTTTTCACTGGTATTTACATGTAAGGAATTAAGATCTCTGGTTTTTAATACACACACACACACACACACACACACACACACACACACACACATCATACACACACATATACACTACACACACACACACACACACACACACACATAAAATAAAGGTGCCAAATCCAGTCTCAGACTTCAGGCTGACTAAGCAATGGACTTTGCTAATAAGAATCCTCATTTCCTGGGGCAAAATGCCATTTGTTTGAGACGAGCAATGAACCTGTCCAGCTCCATTTCCTTACTTGCTCCTCTGCCTTGCTGTCCTTCTGACCCTCCTTATCTCTCCAGCAGGATTGCTTTACTGAGTTTTCAACCTGCCTGATTAAAAATAGATAAGTCGATGAATACATCAAATATTTTGGCCTTCAACCCCTCTGAAATGGGGAGTACAACAATTCAGTGGGTTGGTCTGTGTGTCTGTCCCCCCCCCCCCACCTTGGCAACTTTTCAGATGTGTGGCTTCCAGCTTCTTTTCACTCTTCCAGAAATTATTTACCTTGTTTTCTAAGTTGGCATCGAGTTCCAGGGTTATTAACTGAGCTGCATCCAACGTGGACTTGTGTCTATGTTGTGCAATTCTGCTGTTGAATCAGGTGAAGAACGGTGGGTCCTGAAAATTCTCGTGACTTCCTTCGCTAAATCCTGAAGAATATTTGTAAGAATGGGGACAGTTGTCAGCATTTTTAGATGTCCAGAGAGAGACAACCTTGCAGGCAGTGTGTTAAGGGAGAGTAAACATTCTGCAACTCCTCAAAGATACCCTGGTGTTCCAAGTAGCTTTCTGTAGTAAACCTAGAGTAGCATCCTTTTACCCTCTCTGCAGGCCTGTCTGTCCCTCTAAGCTGCCTATCAGCTGTAGTGCCATTATGAACGGCTAAAAATAGAACATGATCTGCATTATTTGTTTCAGGAGGCCACCTCGGGCCCTCGATTCTTGCAGCGACTCACACTTAAATCTTAATTTGCGCTCTAATTGGTTTCCCGAACAATGTCTTTTTTTAGGTCACGGAAGATTTCTTGGCAACGTACCATGCTAACTACGGCTTTCCCAGCGAAGGCTCCGATACCTCGGCCTCCGTTGCAAAGACTGAATCTAAAGCTGCACCGGATTCCAAGGCTCAGCCGGGGCTAGAAGCCAAACCCTCGCAGCCGTTGCCCACAGACCCTAAACAGAAAGGAGAAAAAAGGAAAGCCGAAGCAGGCAAGGGGTCCCCCGTTGTGCATGACTTAGAAGTAGTCTGCTGTTCAAGAAGAGATGTGTGTCTTCCTGCGGAGTTGTGCTTGTGTGGGCGGTCGCGCAAGAGCATCTTTAGAACCGTTGAGACTCGGAAAAGCCTAATGTTAAAAGGATCAAATGACAGCCAACTTGTAGCAAGTTGTGAATGTTGTTAAAAGCTTTGATAGGAAGGTGCCATTTCTCCCAGGTTTATATCCCAGGATATGTCTTCTTTTTTTCTTCCCCTTTCTTTCTTTCTTTCTTTCTTCCTTTAATTCCTCCCCTCCGAAATCTGTTGTGAACTTTAATCTGAAGAGCTGTTCTCTTTCCTTTAGAGGTGCAATCCTAACTTATCATCATCTCCCCTCTAGGATGGTTTCATGTTGAAGAACAGAAAAATACAAATGTTTATGTGACAGGTGAGGAGCAGTCTCGAGTCTTCGCTGGTTGTGAAAGCCGGGTGTTAAGGAACACATGTGGTTCTCCTTGGAAACGGATCCAAGCCCCTGAATATTGTTTCAAATATTTCATGCCACGTGAAATCTTTGCCTCTGGATGTAAAAACAACATGGATGGCTTTGGAGTAATATCTAAGTGGTTAGGATGTGTGCTGAGTAATGCATTTATTGAAACATCTGGTCTTATATATTTGAATTATTTGTGAAGTGCCTCAAAAACGCCAAAGGCTGGCTTTTGTGGTCAGTTTGTTCATCTTTGTTTCCCACTCATTTGTCTCCATTTGTCTCCATTTGCATGAGGGTGGATGTTTTGCTGTGCTTTAAATGTGAGGCCAGGGCCTCTAAACAAATTCCAATCACGTTCCTTTTTAACTGCTTCCTAATTGGACAAATCACCTTGTGGCAACCCAGCATTGGGTACATGACTTAATAACTACGCGGTTGTGTGGGAAAATGTCTTTCCGCTGCATCTGGAAGGGCTTGTTGCCGCATTTGGGACCTTTGGCATACTTGATAATGGACTCCTGTATGATGCTTGTAAAATGCACAATATTTCTGAAGCTGTCACCATCACGGTGCTGGCCTGGTAGAGACTTCTGTCTTTGATATGCAAGGCACATTGATAGCAATAGCAATAGCATTTGATTTATATACCGCTTATCAGGGCTTTCAACCCTCCCTAAGTGGTTTACAAAGTCACCACATTGCCCCCAACAATCTGGGTCCTCAGTTTACCCACCTCAGAAGGATGGAAGGCTGAGGCCACCTTGAGCCTGGTGAGATTCGAACTGCCAAATTGCAGGCAGCTGGCAGCTGAGTACTACATACAGCACTCTACTCACTGCACCATTACAGCTCTTACTTACTCTTACACATCAAAAGAAGAGAGTTCCCTGCCTGGCTGTGTATCTTATTTTGGGGTTTGATCCCATGTGTCAGCGTTCCCTGTAATAACCCCATAGAAATCAGAACTCCGAGGCAGGCAGATTCCTCAAAGAACAGTTTTATTGGAGACATCATATTGGCACAAACTGGTGAAAACCGACTCCGAAAGTTCCCATGGTTTTCACCTAATTAAAAATGAAAGTCCCCCACCTTCCCCAATCAGTCACATGGTCCAATCAGGGTGCTGTCCAACTTCACGAAACCAGTCCCTGGTGCCCAAAAGGTTTTTTGGGGGGGTGGGGGACTGCTGCTTTCAACCTCTTCATCCTTACTGAACCCAAGGAGCAGATAAATCTGCCCTCACCGATAAAATAACCTTTCAGAGCTCACCTCAAACATATCCACAGGTCTCAAAGCTTATATTTTGAACCGAGAGTGCAGAATTTGCAGAACAGCATTAAGGATTTATATCCAGCTTGGGAGCTAGAAAAATTTGAAGTAAACTGTGATTGTCCTTTAGCGGCATATTGTTTCCCTCAGACTTTGGGATCTAACGTTGCCAAATTGCAAAAGCTGTCAGACTGTGCTGAATGAGGGGGAATAGGCAAAGACACCACTGGGGGGAGAGGGGGGTTGGGGAATGTAGACTGTGGACAAAACAAAAACCAAAAAACTCCTGTAGGATAATTTAAAAATTCAGTTCGGTGGTGGCGTGGCATTTGTATCTCTCCAAACTTTACCTTTCCAGGTTTGCCGCCAGACATTACAAAAGATGAGTTTGTGGAGGTTATGTCAAAATGTGGTATCATTATGCGCGATCTTCAAACAGAGGAGCCCAAAATCAAACTTTACAAAGACAAAGAAGGAAACCTTAAAGGCGACGGGCTGTGCTGTTACTTAAAGGTTAGTTGTTTATTCTGTCACAGTATATTTACCTTTGCCGATGATCCTGTGGTTGCAGCTGTTACTGCAAACATAGATCTCCAGCCTCTTCAAGTCTCTCTTTATTGAAAATTAATTTAATTTATCTTCTGGGCATCCCTACAGACATCTGTAAATCTTGTTAGCAAATCTTGTTGAAGATTTATAAGAAGTGTGTTTTAATATCCGTCGCAAAGATTGTTTCTTTTGTTAAGTGGGAACAAAGAGGTCTTTTAAAGCAGGATTTTTTTTTCCCTCTCCCCTTTTCCCAGAGAGAATCTGTTGAACTTGCCCTGAAATTGCTGGATGAGAAAGAAATACGAGGCTACAAACTGCATGTGGAAGTTGCCCAGTTCCAGCTTAAAGGGGAATACGATGCCAGCAAGAAGAAGAAGAAATGCAAAGATTACAAAAAGAAGCTCTCCCAGCAGCAAAAGTATGCGGTTCTTTTTCAGGATACCTCGAAACTTTGATAAGAATGTTTTCGCTTTTGAGGTTCAGTACATTTGCCTGTGGAAAACGTAGCTAGGCTGGGTCTTTTCATGAACCCTGGGGCTTTAAAGGGTTGTATTTTTTATTTTTTTTAATGCACGAAACCTTAATCTTTAAAGCAGCTCAAATCACCCAGGAGTGCAGCTCCTAATAAAATGTGGATTTATTACGTCAAGTTAACTTTCACGTAGGCGGCTGATAGATAACACACCAGTTTCAAGGCTGCTGGGAAACGGCCTGTCCTTACTGGGGAACAAACATTCTGCCAGCTCTTATTTCAGAAGCTTCCTGTTAAACACCCCCCCCCCCCCCAAATGAATGCTTTTAGAAACTGCAGAGATCCACCCCTCAACCTCTTAAATGTTGCTTCATTTCATTAGACTGCTGGATTGGCGGCCGGAGAAGAAAGAGGGGAGCGTGAGAATGCGACACGAGAGGGTTATCATCATCAGAAACATGTTTCATCCCAAAGATTTTGAGGTAGGTAAAAGAAAAGAAAAAAACCAAATCCAGCAGGAGTTCATAAGCTGTAACCCCTCCTCCCTGAGGCCTGGGAACGTGTCTTCTCCCAAAGATGAGGGATGAATTTATTTTTTTTTTTTTAATCCCATTTATATCCCGCCCTTCTCCGAAGACTCAGGGCGGCTTACAAAGTGCTCAGCAA
>JANHFR010000832.1:20217-31605 GCA_032468015.1 Mimophis mahfalensis | reverse complement strand
TGTTTTCCGATGGTCTTAGGCGACCCCTGGGAAAGGGTCGTTCGACCCCCAAAGGGGTCCCGACCCAGAGGTTGAGAACCACTGGCTCACAGTCTCCGGCAACCTATTCAACCCCTGCAATGTGTTCAAACACCTTAAAACCTTGCCAGAAAAGCTGGTTATCTCTAATCAGTAATATCAAACCTGACAAATATTGCGAGTAGCCTTTGGCCATTCCTGTGCCGCGCTTGGTTCAGAAAACCAGAACTGTAATCCCAGACCATTTTGGAGTAATGAAGAGCTGAGGAGGAAATCAACCTTTTATTGAGTTTAGTTAATACAAGGATCCCAAGCTTCAGCTGTTGAACGTCTTCCACGACGCGTCGTCCTGTTTTCATTTGACCAAACGGTTACCTGTTCCTTAAACTTACGGCGCTAGCTCCTCTCCACGATCACTTTTCATGAAAAGGGAATTGGTAACTTTACGGACTTCATCCTGTCTCATCTGTATGAGATTTTGGCCGTGACGTTCTTGTGAAATCAGAGCGTTGTTCAGCTCCTGGCTAAACATCATGCTGAACATGAGGATTTAAGCAGAGTTCTTCATTGCAATGGGCCACGTTTTGAAAATCCGCCTCCTGCAGTGCAGCCTCTGAGACTTATTTAAGAGAAAGACGTGCACTTCACCTGTCTAACTGAAGGCCCCCCAATTCTATCGCCTGGCTCCCCCTTAAATCACTAGCCACGGCTTTCACTCGATGTCTGCCTGCCAGAATTTCAATCACATTTGTTAAGAGGACAGAAATAATTTTCATCTGACATTGAAGACTCTTATCTCACTTATGACCCTTGCCTGTAGTCACAAGAGAGAACGGCGTTTAGGAATATCCCCTTTCCTGCAAACTGCCTTCTTTAAACTTTACATCCATATTTTGAGTCTGCTTCTGTCTTTAGAGGCCTCCACACAATTCTGTACCTAGAAAATAAGCATTAGGAGACTTGTCAGAACAGAAAGGCTGTCAAAACATATTATTGTTAGTACAGACAAGCTAATGCCGCTGCCAAAATGAAACAACTGCATAGCACAAAAAGAACAATTTCAGGATCTTTACTTTGTTGTTCTACTTAAAACACACCTGGCTGCTTCGTTTCTGAACAAGCTGCCGTCAATGACCACAACTGCTCTCTTAACACCTTCTCAAGTGACCGCTCATCTCTTATGAAATGCTGGGCCTCAACGCTAAACAGCTTTCAGCAGCAGCTTAAGAGATGTCCGCCTCTCCCTTGTTAAAGTCAATGGATATTAGCCCATGAGCACATTAGCTCTCCAGCTGTTACTGTTTATATCCCCAATTCTTTTTTTAAAGGAAGTAATTTAAGAAACTAGCTACATAAAAACGAGGTGAGCCATAATGTCCACAGGGGAAAAACAAGATAGTTTCCAAGTGCTATTTTGGAAGGTTTCTACTGAATATTCTCTTATGTTTTGTATGTAACCCCTTTTCTAGAAGTTTGTAATAGGGCACACATCAGCACTTGAACTATTTAGGATACAATATTTTTGACTTTAATAATCAACATTATTTGTCCCCTCTTGCTTGCAAAGGAAGTCTCATGAAATGGGACATGTTATCAGTCTCTTCAAACTGAATCGTAGGACTAAAAAAGTCAGCTAATTCCACAAACCAGCAGCAGTGATGGGCAGTGAGTTTGTCCTACTTCAAGCTTTCCTATGAACGGGCCATTTTACGGCCTCCCTTACCTCCAGCTTACCTGCTGCTTCGATGCAGCTCCCAGATGTGATGTTCACTCCCAACACACGCACAGCTTCCTGGGTCTCACCATAAAGGGAACGAGCGTTCAGCCTGCAACAATTACAGACGGTGTAAAAGATTCCGGCGGGCCCAACCGCCCAAACCCACGACCACCCCAGAAACGGAAAAAAACAAAACAAAACAAAAAACCCCAACAACCTGGGCTTGCCGATTAGTCTGTCACGACCTAACGTTTTTACACATTGGAGGTGTGGAAGGTTCATTGGACTGGAATGAACTGGAATGGCTTAGTGAAAAAGTCGCATGGCTTTATGGATTCTGATTTTCTTTCCAATGGTGCTTTTTCATGGTAAGTCCATTTGACTGGCAAATGTGTTTGGAAGGTTTAGAGGAGGCACTTTAGTTGGAGGTCTTCAGGCCTTACTACATTTCAACAGCATCTTTTGAACTTCCTGGCCGCACCTGAGCCATGACAACTCGGCCCAGGTACCAAAACTCCCAAACAAGACTACAGTATAAAGAAAAGAAGTCAGGCATCCAACTAAACATCAAGTTCGTAATCATGGCTTGCTTGACATTTCCCAAGCTGTTAACACAGATTTTGGCAATTTAAGCCAAGTTCTGATTGTATTACGGTTAAATTAAAAATACAAGTTGCTTTTTTCCCCTAAATATCTTCATTGAAACATACTGGCCAACAAAGCAAGTCCCTCCCAACCCCTTATGGGGACGTTTGTTTACAGGTTGCTTTCTTAGCATCATTTTCAAAAGCTTGTGCCAGACATATTTTCATCCAAGACAAGGTTATGATGAATTTAGGAGGCTTCGCGCCTAAGGCTTCCCAGCACAGGTATTTTTTTTTTTCCATTTGGTGCTTTCTTTAAAAGCTAGAACAACTTCCATTGCCATGATGCACAGCATGTCCTACTGTACTAAAAAGGACGATAGCTTTGGTTTCACGTTTTGACTTAGACCGAAAAACTAGTTTTTGCTTTGCTTACCATCTTTTGCTGTTTCACGGGCATTTGATGCTTTAAAGCTGTTGTTGTGGGATGCTGAAAGTTTTCACTTGTTTATATGAAGCCATAAGCTTTTCAGAGGTTGGTGAGAAAGACTTCTTTGCTTATCTTACTTTTCTCCATTTTGCCTTTGGAGTCAAAGATGTTCCTTTAAAAATGAGACACTACAGGATTGCAAAAATTTGAAACAGTAAGAGCAAGTACGTTCTGCAGCTTCTTGGATGGAATGGGCCAAACCTCTTTATTTATATATTTTTTAAAATTTACAGAATTCTGCAGCTTGCTTGCCACAGGTTTAATATATTACTGAGGGGGGTGAGGTTCTTGCAAATTGCCTAAGGAAATGCGTAGAATGGCACAATGTACATTCAGCGTTATCCACTGGCGGTTTCGACTTAAAAGGCTGAATGGGATCCTGAATTTTACACAGGACCGAAGGCAGGTCATTATCTGGGAGCATCTTTGCATTTCTGAGGACACTTAATAGTTTAGGGTTGGCATCCATCCCCACCACCCCCTTCCAACAAATCATACGTCTTGCCTAGAGGGAAGGCATGCGCAGAACGGTCCATGGCCATTTTAGATGCATGGGGTGCCTTAGGTTGGCTGTTGCATTGATGAAGTGAAAAGTGTGGCATTTCAGGGTTAATGTTTACTTTGAAAAGGTTACAACACTAGTACATAGGCTCAAAATGGCATACATTAACATCTGCTTTCTGAGAGAAATTATTAACAATTTTGAAATGAAATTAAACATGTTTTTACTCTTTCCTCACAAAAAACATCAGTAATGAAGGGGAACTTAACAAGCAACAATTAAAAAAAAAGTTAAAAACATTGTTTCGGTAGTCCTCTGGGTGGGAACGAGTTAAAACTTCCACATTCCTTGTGTTGGGAGAAGAAGGAAAAAACTTGATTTGGTCCATGAGTTTCAAAGGTTTTTTAGTATCGGCTTCGGCCTCCACCTCTATCCGAGCGGCTCCCTCCCCGGCCGCCACCTCGGGGTGCTCCGCGGCTTGAGCTGCTGTAAGAATCACGTGGCGGAGGGTAGCCCCGTTCCATAGAAGGGGGAAGGCCTCTGTCTTGCCTGCCCACATGGTCTCGGCCACTTGAGTAGACATCGCTTCTGCTGCTTGAGTAACTCTCTCGACTTCCACCATACCCATCACGGGTGCTTCCGTAATCGTCATAGCGACTGCTTCCACCATATGATGGAGGGGGCCCGCGTGCAGGGGGAGCACTACGTGAGTTACCTGCAGGTTCAATGGTCAGGTAATAGGGCAACACTATAAATCATATCACCACAATTTTACATCTGAGTTTTTAAAAGAAATGCATCAATGGCTTCTCTGACTTTTTTTTTTTGATTTTTAAACTGAGGAGTTTAAATATAATCTCACATTATACTTGGTGGGGGAAGGATCGGGCAGAGAAGGAAATAAATAGGCTGTTTGAAGATGCTGGTTTTTTTTCACAAAGTAGCTCTTTTTTTTGGGATTATTCCAGAACTGCTTGCTATTTTTTATAGAAGAAACTCAGCCATTGTTTTTCCAGTGAGAGAGATGCAATTCAGAATTGTTGAACTTTGCTTCGATAGGTTAAGGGAACTGCAATTCAATCGTTTCGTTAAAATAAAAACATTTTTTTCTTCCATTGCAGCAGAAAAACCCATCCCGTTAATCCCCCTAAGGAGCAGCCTTCTAGCGAATCAAGGAAGAAGCCTAAGACATTCCTGAGAAGCCCTCAAAGTCAGCACTTACCGTAACTCTCATAGGAATCTCGGTAAGAGCCTCCACTGGGATGGTCCGAGTAATCCCGGTCACGCCCTCCGTAGCCATCCCGATCGCTGTAGGAGGAATAACTACTAGGGTTTAGTACCAGAAGTCCACAGCGATAGAAAACAGTTTCGTTTGTTCTTGCTCTCACTGATTTGCTTCTCTCTGCATTTCTAAAGGGTGTAACATGCTCTCCATCTCTTCTCTATGAAGCATGAGGTATAGCATGAGCTGTAACACTGAGTCTAAAACACTGCCCTGTCACCATATGCTGGCTCTGGCTAACAATGCCGTAAGCTGGCAGAGAAGCTGTCTCCACCTTACTATAATGTAAGGAATGTGGGATGTGTTTATACTCCCTATTTTCTCACATGGGAAAAGAAAAGAAAAAAGAAAACCCTTCTATACCTTTGACATCAAACAACTTGCAACAGCCCCAGAGTGCCTATGGGCAGTTTACAGTATAAAGGCACTATCTGCTGACGTCAGAAGGATGGTAAGACTGAGCCAACCCTGAGCCCCACTAGGATCAAACTCTAGGCTGTGGGGGCAGAGTTTGCCTGCAATACTGCAGGTTTAACTACTTCGCCACCAGTGTGTGTGCAGATGTACATGCTAAGTTATGTGTAGGGTCTGTACTCTGACGTCTTTAAAAGGGTATCAAAGCCAAGTCTGCCATCAATATTCAATTTAAAAAACCCTACACATTACCTAAGTAGAGTTACTCCCAGACCTCCAATGGCAATTTGATTGGAATTACCATTGCCACCAAACGAAACAGTCCCAAAGTGTTGTTGGCAATCCCTACCACGCATGGTTACGTTGACTGCCTTTATTCATCACATCCCATGGTTGTTAGGTGAGGCCAAGGACCACAATTATGTGAGGCTGGAGCTCCAATACCCATCTCTGTAAGCATTTGTTCAGGGCTATTTTAACTTCAAAAGGACAAAAGGCCATAGGCATCTCCTTGTTACAGATGATATGGTTTAAGGAATTGGTTTATTTGGGGATTTTCCATTTTCTACAGATCCTTACGGTCAGCCAATTATCTTTCTAAATAAACATTAACTCTATGGAGCACTGAGAGACTAACACATACAATGGAACTCTGGGTACCTGTAACCTCTTGAGGGATACTCATCCCGTGAACTGGAGTGTCCATAATCACGGTAGGCATAATCCCTTGGTGGTGGGGCATAATCTCTGGTATCTCTGGAACTTGGATAATCTCGGCTTGAATAACTAAAGAAATTAAAATGAAGTTACTTTTTGAAACCTGACAAGCAAAACAGCATGAAGTCCGAGGACATCTGCTTGAAGATATTAACGGGCGCTGTTTTACCTACCTGTCTTTAGTACTGTAGCCATCATCTCTGGGAGATAAATACACATCTCTTCGTGATGGCAAGGGGTCTCTTCGTGGAGGCCCCCCATAGCTGTCTCTGCCACGTGACAGGGGTGCTAAAATGGGAAAAAACAAAACATAAAACCTGAATTGGAGTGTTTTGGAAACAAGGCAATCAGAAGGCATCTGTCCGCATTTGGAGTGGGAGAAATGTTATACTGAGTTGTCTTTTAACGAAAAGCCAAAATCTATGCACAATTATACAAATACTTCAAAAGCAATTAGAAGAACCACATATTAAGCACAACCTTTTTGCAACTAGTGCAAAAACATTTGGAAGAAGACAAAGGTTGTATGTTACCCATTAAGATTTTAGATGGAACTGAGCATTAAAGACACACTGACATGGCAGCAGCATCTTCCAAAGTTTAGAAGAGCAGAACTGACCCAGAGCAATAGCTTGCTGGGTAAGGTGTATGTTGCAGTAAGTATTTCATACAGATTGGCTATTGTGCGGTGCATCCAGTGCCTGGAGAGCAAAGAACCCTCACAAACAGCACTAAGAATTTAAAAGCCCCAAATTTTGCAATGTGCCACAGCAATGGCCTCAATTTAAGACTTTGTGAGCTAACTAAAGCAGCATTTGCACAAGGCTTACCTCTACCACCCATCCCACTACTGCTGCGAACAGGTCCAGATGGTGCAGGTCTTTTGGGTGGTGGGCCCCCACTACGGGGAGGCGGGCCCCTTTTCATTGGGAGAGGGCCTCTAGAGGAACCTAGAAGACAGCATATGACAGCTTCAGAAGCATCATCACGATGCTGAAAGGCACCAGAAGGGAAAAGGGGTTAAGAACAAGCATGCTCAGAAGGATTTCCTTAGTCCTGAGAAACATCCTTGACTGTCAACCCTGGATCAAGGCGCCTAAATAGAAACCTGTACAACCTGTATGACAGATTTATGCACAAACCTATTTCGTATGTGATGGCTGTGGCCCTTACTTAACAAAACAAGTTACAGAAAAGCGGTAAGCAGCTAAAACTGGCAACATCCACCCATCTTTTAACTGTGGACTTTCAATTATCAACAACTCTTTGGTCTTGCTGTAAACTCAAAGCACAGGTGAGAACGCACATCAGCAGACATTCAATCATTTTTCAAGTGCCAGTCAGTTACTTCCAAGAAAGCTGACAAGCATCTTAGGATGATAGCTCTCTTCCAGAGGAAGTTGGTTTTTAAAGCTTGTTTGCACTTTAGATGAGCTGTGAGAGATAGCAAATAGCCATCCAGAGAAGGAGCTAACCATAGCCTAATCCGCATCTGTTTAAAATCAAGAAACATGCTCCTTGAGCAAATAATGGCTAATGTTCCAGTTTGTTTCTGATTAAAAAATTATTTTATCAATATGAAACTGACTTTTGCATATTAAGAATAGAATTCTTTATTAGCCAAGTGTGATTGGACACACAAGGAATTTGACTTTGGTGGATATGCTCTCAAGTGCACATAAAGGGTTTTATAGCATGGTGCCTTGTAGATACTGCATATTAAGGCAGGAATTTATAGCATGGTGCCTTGTAGATATTTACTCTGGACCTGGCTTTTGAAATGCAAGTTTAGGCAAACCAGATTTTAAAGACCACCAATCTCATCTAAGAACAAGAACACATCGACACCCCGAAGCACTTTTTTTTTGCATTTCTAACTGTAATAATTCTTGATCACAGCACTTCACTTACCTTCTGTCCACCTATTTTCTTTCTTTCCATTCAACTTTTCTACGTCTTGTGTGCCATCAATACACAGGAACTTAAACGTACCTAAGTGACTGCCTCTTGAAGGAGGCCCCCGGGTTCCACTGCTGCCTCTTCCGCCTCTAAGGCCTCTTGGGGGTCCTCTGCTCCTTGGAGGGAGGGGCCCACGTCTACCAGTTTCAAAGGTTGGCTTGGTAGCTTGTTCAACTTTAATGGATTTCCCATCTAAAGACTGAACAAAGGCATCTAATTCAATCTTTGTGAATAACACCTGCCTTTAGGCTTATTACATGTTTTAGACTTCGGGAGTATTATCAGCATCCGATCCTAGCTGGTTAGTACACACAAAGGAACTCAGAATGCTAATGCTTGTTATTTATTTTATTTATTGATAATTTGTTAAACAAAAATGAAAACATACATAATATAAAAATGACAGGGATGATAGGCATGTTAGTGTACTTACAACCCCCTTTACGGACTTCTTAAATATGAAGTGAGGTCCACAGAAGTCGATTTGCGACTAGAACTGTGAAAATTTGTAGCTGACACAACTGTATCAGGGAGAGCATTCCAAACTTTGAGAACTCCATTACAAAAATTGTATCTTTGTTGGTCAGGTTTAGAACGGTTTACATTGAGTTTATAATGGTTGTTTGTGCACGTATTATTGCGATTAAAACAGAAAAATTCATTTAGAGGTAAAACATACTAGGTACAATTTTGTATGCAATACCTAAATCACATCCCAAGTGAACTGTACTTGCATTAAACCAGAGATATTAAGTAGGATTTGCAAATACATTACTATGGTGTTTTAAGTCATTTGTCTTTTTAACTTCAAATTGCAATACAAAATTTTGGAAGTAAACACATGGCTGTCCTGTTATACAGGACATCTTTTCCTCTTGTCTTTTGAGGAGCATCCAACAAACATTTGGCATATATCTGGCATGTTTCTTATGATACTGTTACCCCTTGAAAAACGGTATCGTATACTAGGTCCCCTCCCTGTTTTTAAGGGATGCTGGAAAGCAACCTTTGCTATCCAATTTGAAAGACATCAGATCTTTTTAAAGTATCTCTTAGAACAAGGATGTCCAACACGCAGCCCATGGACCAGATGAGTCATGCGCTGGCCATGTCCACCCCCAAAGGGGGAAAAAAGGTTGCAATTTAATAATTTAAATAATAATAAATTAGCAAATTTTAATAATTTGTCATGTGATAGTGCTGTCATCACAAGTTTGACAACCTGTCTTAGAAAATCAACAGACAAGGTCCTTTGAAAACTACTTCAGTTCTCTCCTTTGAGTTTTACCACAATAAAACATACACTAATTCTTACCTTTCCATTCATATCTCTTGCTGCATCTTTAGCATCTGCAGGGCTCTCAAATGTGACAAAAGCAAAACCTCTGGATTTGTTGGTGTCACGATCTTTCATAAGAAGAACTGAGAAAGATATAAGCATTATTTTGTTTGCCGATCTCTCAGGGGGTACATCCAGGATTCACAAAAGCCTGCTCAGAACTTCTTAGAGGATAGTAAGTTCTATCACTTCAGCCGATCAAAGCTGTTGAGTTCATCACAGCAGAACTGAAAACCCCACCAAGATGCCTTGGTCTTACCTTCTATGATACGGCCATATTTGCCAAAGACAGATTCAAGAGCTTTCTCATTTGTTTCAATATTCAATCCCCCAACGAACAGCTTCCCAGGCCGATCTGCTTCAACCATTTTGACAGGTTCTGGAATCTAGAACAATACAACCAAACTTCAGAAACCATAAAAAATACAGTCACATCCAACTGCAATAGGACTTTTGGGATTTCCTGCATATAAAGACATTGTTGATAACATTCCATTTTCATTACTAGTCAATTTCGGTACTTCATTCCTACTGCTGCATGAAATGCTTTGCTAAAATGCTGTTTATATGGAGTGTAACTCCTGCACTGGCCCAACCTCTTGCTACAATAAAGAAAGAACCCCCCCCCCCCAATATGCCATGGTAAAATAACTTCATTCTAGTTTAAGCATGAACCAAAAATGGCCATGAACAAACCACATTTCCTCATAATAGTTCTTTTAAGCCTCACTCCAGAATTTCTTTTTCTTAAAATCTCAATCTCTTTTACAAATATTGCTCAATTGCCCGAATACAATGTAATAAACTTAATTTCTAATTTAGTCTGTCCAAACCAATCCCTCCAGACAGATTCATTTAGAACCACCACCACACCAAAATTAGCAGTTATTAGCATATATCTGGAGGACATTTCTATTGAATAAAAGCTGCACTCAACTCTATTTTTAATGATTTCCTAAGTTCTCACTATTTACTTATTCCAAAATAATAAATTGTTGATGAACACCCGAGTGTTTCAACAAAAACAACCCCTAATAAAGCATGCTATAAATAAATAAATATAGACTGCTGAAAGCACAACCACATCAGCCAGCCCATTCTGCAAGGGTTTTATTTCCATATTCAGTTGACTTTTCATGTTTAATGAATAAATATTAATAACAGTAATTAGTAATAAAGCACCCAAACTTTAAGAGAAGGAGGAAAGGCAATTCTCACCAACAAAATACCCTCGAAGCCTCTTTATGAAAACCACGCGTGCGCGCCGGCCGAACAAAACGCGCGGAGCGCATGCGTCCTCGACAAGAACCAGCCTCCCCGATAGAGCGGCGCGTGCGCATTCCCGTCCGCCCTCCCCCCCACGTCCCACGCGCCATGGAGGCGGCGGGGGCGCGCGAAGCATCGAGGCGCCTCTAAAGGCGGCCGCAAAATGGCGGCCCCCGCGACCCTCCCCGAGGAGCCCGTGTTGTGGGTGGGGGAGAGAAGGGGGAAAGAAACAGCTCTTCCCGCCACCCACCTCACTTCCCAGGCTTTAAAATGGCGCCTCATCCACTCCCTGAGGAGGAGAAACGGGAAGGGTGAAAACCGTTGAGGGGTGTGTGGACGGAAAGCGAAATAACGGCCTTGGGGGTCCGCTAAACGGCGTGCGTGCGTGAAACAAACAAAGAAAAGAAGCATTCTTGCTATATCAAAAAGACATCATTAAAAAAAAATTAAAAGAAAGGAAGCTCCCCTCAGAAGTTACGCCCCCAACCTTACCTCCTTCCCGCCGGCCTGCAACGACGCACTGAAGAGGAACAAAGGGGCTGAGGGCCTTTATATGGGTGACGTCAGCGCGTTCGAACGGAGCTGAGAAGCCCGGATGAAAGCATGGCGAAAGGGGGGAGGCGTGGCCAGGGTTTAGCAGAGGAGAAATGGGTAACGGCGGGTGTCGGGGTATGCCTTGGTTGAGTTTGGAATAATATTTTAGGAAATAAATAAATACGCCTATACACACACAAACACACATACACACATATGTACCATTCAAGGGGTCCTTGACTTAACGACCACAACTCTGACCAGAAAATTAATTGTGTGGTCATTGAGGCATCATGCCACAGCACAACATTTTATGAACCTTTTTTGTTGTGGTTGCTAAAAATGAGACATTGTGAGACATGGTTTGTGGCCTTCCATGCCAGCTTTCCCACTGATTTTGCTTGTTGGAAGCCAAGCTAGAATTCCCAGTCTCCTGGTGACTGGCCCAGAGTCACCCAGCTGGCTTTCAATGACTAAGGTGGGACTAGAATGGTGCTGGAGAAGACTCCTGCGAGTCCCTTGGACTGCAAGGCGAACAAACCGGTCAGTCCTAGAGGAGATCAACC
>JANHFR010000826.1:166941-178544 GCA_032468015.1 Mimophis mahfalensis | reverse complement strand
GGTATAAAAATCAAATAAGTAAGTAAGTAAGTAAGTAAGTAAGTAAGTAAATAAATAAATAAATAAATAAATAAATAAAAGAGAAGAGGGGTGTTATGTATGGTCACTGCCTTGAAAAAGATAAAGAATCAAAAAACTAACTAACTAACTAACTAACTAACAAACAAACAAACAAATAAATAACAAATAAACATTTATGCTTCTAAAGATATACCCAACCTCAATGTCCTAAATGAAAGGAGGGATAGAAATCAGTAAATAGCAATTTTAAAGTATTCTGATAATAGGCTTAACTTTAAGATGTATTGTATATTCATCCATGTTTTCTTTTGTTCTCTTCCCTCATCTATTGTTATTAAATTAATCCAAATTTTTCTCTTTTCTCTATTCAATGAAATGGGTTCCACCTCCGCATCAGTTCATTTTTTTGGATACCTGCTTCATGCTGCTATCCGTCATGGATATTTACCTAATTTTTGTTAAATAGGCTATAATTGGGTGTTTTTTGTTTAGTATACTGAAGCGTAATCAGACAGACTACTTCAAAGTTTTGTGCGGTGGGATAAGTCAGACTAATAACTGTAGGAGCTCTAAATCAGAAGAAGTCTTCAAACTAACAAATTTTATTAAAAGGCAGAAGCTTTCATGAATTATAGTTTACTTCATCAGATGTTTGGTGTAATAGCTGATATAAGATTTAATTAAAAATGAAGCAAAATTGGGAGGGGAGAGGGTAGTTATGCATGTTACATGTAAGATAAATTGAAAGTCCCTCATCATTTTGCAAGTATAAAACATCCATTGGATTTGTTTAAACCTCCTGAGATAGCTTAAATCTTTGAATATCACATGTCTCACATGTAAGAGAACAGGAAAGAGCAACAAAGATCGGGGCTGAAGACTAAAACATAAGAAGACTGGTTGCAGGAATTGGGTATGTGTAGTTTAGTGAAAAGAAAGACTAGGGTGACATTTTTTTTGTCCCCCCACCCAAGTTGCAGCAAACTCACACTGAACAAAGAGTTTTAGCAAAGGGAATATATTAAAAAACACAGAAGGCTGTCTCTTAAAGGGAGAATCCCACAAACAAATACCAGGCTATAAATTATTTGTCCGAATACTGGCAAGAGTCCAAACAGATAATAGGAACTGGGCTGCCAGCCAAGAAATCGCCAGAGAGCCTCAAAGCCAGCTGGAATTTCTCAAACACAGAAGCACCAAGAAGCGAAGGGAAGCTCACTTCACACTTGGTGATGGCAATTGTTCTTTGCAAAGCCTCCAACTCAGCCACACCCTTCTTAAACCCTGCAGGGTGTAGCCCAATCAGTGACCTGAAGCCTCTTGGCCTCTTCTGACGTTGTTGCTGCTTTTGGAGTCTATGTTGCTTCCTGGCGTCCAGCAATGTCTCCTCACTGCTGCCAGCCCCCACGTGCTGCTGCTCGTCCCCAGTTTGGCTGCTCTCCACTGGCATGCTGACAACAGCTGGCTCTTGCTGGCACACTGGGGAGAAAGGCCCCACCGGCATGTTGCCCATCTCTGAGCCCAAATTCTCCTCATCAGAATCAGCTTCCAAAGGCAGCGCAGCAGCAGGGGATGGGGCCACAAAAGAAATGGTAGCAGGGTTCCAATATATGAGGGGCTGCTCCAAAGAAATGAAAATCAACCTCTTCTCCAAAGCACCTGAAGGCAGGAAAAGAAGCAGTGGAATGACTTCTCTCCAGAAGTTGTGGGTGCTTCTACACTGGAGGTTTTAAAGAAGAGTTTGGACAATCATTTGTCTGAAATGGTATAGGATTTCCTTCTTAAGCACGGCTTTGGACTAGAAGACCTCCAAGATCCATTCCAACTCCCTTATTTTGTTATTCTGTTACTATTCTGTAATGTTTATCCAGTTTATACCAGATGGCAAAATTTCAGAAAAATTAACAATTGGCCCTTTCAAGCCAGTTGAGAGTGCAGCTGATCAGCTGAGAGTACACCAATCAGCTTATCTGCAGTCAATGGTGTGGCGTGATAATGGTATTGGCAATGTTAATGCTAGTGGGCAGTGGGTGGGTGAATGCACTGGATGGTAATTTTTTCAAAGAGCCAGTTAAACTTTTACCAGGACACAACTAACTGTATCTACATAACCACTTTTACCTCCGTCCTCACCTTACATCTTGATAAAGTGAACTACAGTTTACAAACCTTATGCCTTTTAAAGAACATTTGTTACTCTGAACCCAAGCTACCAGGTTCCTGAATTTGACCTTTGGCAGACTAACATTGGGTCTCTTTCTACAATATAGAGGACTAGCCAATAACCTGGCATTGCCTGGGTATTTATTTATCCCAATCCTGTATTAGACAGGAAAGGTGATGTGAAGTGGCAATGTAAGTGTGGAATGGGCTGTCCTCCCTCCTTCCATTAATGTCTCCGCAATTCCTGAAGAGGCACTAGTAAGAGCAACTTCTCCCAGAGCCCTGATATTGGCAACAATTAAATTAGTTAAAAATGTTTTCCCTGTGCCCCCAGGAACATCAAGAAATGTCATCTCTGTGTGATGTATGTCATGTCAGTCTTGTAGTGGTGCAGGCAGGCCCTGCCCCAGTACAAAAGGCCTCTTGTGGAGTACTGTGAAGCTGTTACCATGGCAACTCCACTGCGGTGCAGGCTCTATCTTCACAGAATAACCTCCCCCCCAAGGGGTGTTAGGGGTGTCTTACCCTGACAGTATTTGTTTCCAGAGAGTAAGTCATCTGTGTACCAAGATTGGTTGAAATTGCTCAAGGCCTTCCAGAGTTATGCTGGAACATGCACACACACACATTATCTATCTATCTATCTATCTATCTATCTATCTATCTATCTATCTATCTATTTTTAAAAATTGTGAACTATTTGAAGTCATGACATCCTTACCATTGTCTATCCCCAGGGGTGGGTTTCTACGAGTCTGGCAACCGGTTCACTGTGCAAGTGTCAACATTAGGCCCAAAAAATAGCTGAGACGTGGCAGAGCCAAAAAACAGCTGATCCACGCTGCCACATCAATCAGCTGAGCTTCAAAGAAAGCAATTAAAGGTAACCTACAGCATGTTGGTAGGCGGATGGGCCCAACTTGGATTGCCGAACCGGTAGTTAAATTAAACAAACAGTTCGCCTGAACTGGTAGCTACATTTAACAAACAGTTCACCTGAACTAGGCTGAACCAGTAGAAACCCACCCCATGGTCTACCCCACTACATGAAGAATTTGGTTGCATATTTACCTAGACACAGAGAAATGTTACCCTGCTTGAAAGAAAATGAGATTACAGATTGGAAGTAGGCAATTTAAATGTGAAAGATTCTCTTTCATCTTTCTAAATCTATGGCTAAAACAGAGGTCTTGAAGAGAAATGTCTTTGGAAAATATATCTCGATAAGGAAGTGGATTTGCTGGTAATTATCAGGCACTATATTCTGGAATAAATAGACATTCCTTGACCTAAAAGGTCATATGAATTGACTATCTAAGGATTTAAGCACCTATGTTTCACCTGTATTTATTATACCGTTGATAACATAATCAGATTTGTTTATTAGAATATATAAAAATTGCTCAGCTACATTGACAGAGAGTGATGGTGTTTTCTCTTTATTATATGGTTTTACTGAAAGTAGAAACACCTTCTGTTATCAGTAAAATAACATGGAAAGAAAAAGAAAATAATATTTACTGTTTCCTACATTTTCCATAAATCTGATTTTATAGGAATTGCTTTTTAAAGGGAGATTTAGTTTTTGGTTATTTAATTTAATTAAAAAACCCATATCTTGTTTATTCCCATTTTCTAATCCATTACAATGGCAAGTTACTGGTAAATATAATGTAGGAAGTGTAGGTTATTCCTTGCCAATGTCCTTGAAATCATCCCCTGACCCACTTTTTTTCCTTTCTGTGAAAACAAGCATATGAAGGGAAAAAACCTGTGATCACTCAGGGTTTTTCCAGAAGCCTTCCAGAGTAGTAATTTATAGCATATCTCAGGTCTTGCTATGGCAGTAAATCACTGTTGCAGACAGGCCTTACATTGCCATAGCAGTGACTTGGTGAGGCTAGTCTAGAAGACTTCCTGGGCAAAAATACAGCTTATCTTCATTATTTGTTCAGATGCATGTTAAATTGAAGATGGTAAATTAAAACATCTAGTGCCTGGGGTTTTATGATGCTTACCACTTCTAAGTTCTTATCATACTTATGGTGCCCCAAAATTCAACAAAAATATATTGCCTTTCAATTTAATTTGATGGGATGTTTAAATCTCTGGTATATTATTAATGCTAAGTAGTTCAGAGCTGTGCTCACATGACATATAAAGCCAAAAGATTTACAAAATATGTGCAATCCATTATCCTCCTTTATTGTGCCCAGTTCTTTAATAAGTTTTAAATTTACTCATTGTGAGGACAGTTGCTAGGTAAGTAACTATTTCTATAGAGAGAATTTAAGAGAATACTACATGGCTGCTTAGAAACCAGTCCCATTCCCTTATGATGTATTTTAAAAAGTATATTTTATTCTCAATCTGTCTGAGTACAACAGCAGAACTATTGCAAGAGAAGGTGAAGATTACTTGCCAACTGACACTTGATTTTCTCTTGTGCAAAGAAGGCCAATTTCCCAGCTGTTATTTTTTGGACACAAATGTACTTGGCTCTTGAGATTTACAATGTTTTTCTCCAGCTCATTTGCTCCTCATTCTATTTTATCATCTAAATCCAGTTACTGCCATCTGTACTAGTAGATTATCACCACTTTCCTGTGGGATGTAGTCCTGCAGCTGTAAGGGTTGCTGTTTAAATTACTACTAAAAATGTAGCAGCATTTTACTATCTCCCTTGAGTTTTGTTAGAAGTGCAGTGTGAGTGGTTTATGAAACTTATTATATTCTACGAAGAAGCTAAAGAGAACTAGCAACCTATGAACTTGTGCAGAAGTAGCAAAACAAAAAGAGGAGATAAACAGAAAATATAGGAAGATATAGATGTGTCAGGAAGCATTTAAAAAGAATCAGAGTCAATAATATAGAGGCAAACAATGAGAAGCACAAACTGAGACATTTGTGGGAACGTAGACCAATATCCACCATCTCAACTGTATCTGGTGGCAGTTTTTCTCTATCCAGGGGTGGGTGTCTACTGATTCAACCTGGTTTGGGCAAACCAGTTGTTAGCATCACTAGTGGCATTTGGAAGTGGGCCCACCTGCCCTCCCATGCTTCTAAGCTATCCTTTATTGCTGTGTGAGTGTTCCATTAAGGCTAGAAAACAGCTGAGATGCAGCAGAGCCGAAAAATAGTTCAGGCATGCCAGTCAGCTGTTTTTCGGCTCTGCCATATCTCAGCTGTTTTCTAGCCCAAATGGAACGTGTGCACACAGTGCGTGTGTGGCTCATCTACTTCTGTGTGGTTGTGCGTGCATTCCGTTGGTGCTAGAAAATAGCTGAGATGCAGCAGAGCCAAAAAATAGCCAAGGCACATCAATCAGCTATTTTTCAGTTCTGCTGCCTCTCAGCAATTTTCTAGCCCAAATGGAATGCGAGCGCAGTAAAATGTGCATGCAAAGTGAACTGGTTGTTAGACTGGTAGAAACCCATCCCTGATCCTATCAGTCTACATTGTCCATCATCATATCTTCTATTTCCTTCAACCTTACCATTTTTCTATTCTGTCGTGTTTCATATGATTTACTGCTTGATCTTAGCTTCAAGAGAGCAGTCAATTTTATTTGGTTCAAGACAGAAAGACTGATAATTTCACAGCCCATGTTACTGTTTCCAGTCTATAGCATAGTTCATACCATCTATGTGTTTTTCTTGATCTGTCTCAATTATTTAACATCTGTAGCTGTATATTACTAATGGAACATCTTTGCTTTATATGATCTGATATTTCTAATAATAGAAATATTCTTATTCTTCATAACCTTATCTACATTGGCTTTCTTCCCTAGGATTAATCTTCCCCTTTCTTCTCCAGTATACTTTCTATCTTTATCTATTCCTGAACCCAAGAAAACCATCTACATCTTTAGTTTTTCATCATCCACTTGATGGTGGATCTTAATTTTCTTACCATTGGCCCAGATGTATTTCCATATTTATTTTATAATAAACTTTTTAAAGTCTTCTTTACTTTTAGGTAAGCAAATGGTGTCATCTGCATACCTGAAATACTGTAGTTCATGCTTTGCTCTCTTGTTTTCATTTCAGCTGTCACTAATTCCAGTCTTGTCACTAATTCCAGTAATTTGACAATTATGGGGACCATATGAATTCTTGTCTTATTCCTTTCCCTATTCTAAACCAATTCAAAATTTCTAATTTCATGAAGCATAGTTCTTACTGTAGTTTTTGTTGATGTTGAAGATTCCTTAGAAGAATAAGCAAATGTTTAAGCACTTCCATTAGTTTTAATATACAGTATGTCATATTCATTTATAAAAAAGTATGTTCTAATATTTCCCCTATCTAATTTTATTTCTGCCTCTTTAGCTTACAACCAGGCAACTTTATTATTTAAAGGGCAATTTTTTCTACCCATTATCTCTTCTCTTCTTTAGTGCTTCAACTCTTATCCATTTTTTAATTTGCCTCCCACAATCCTCATCTTTATCTCCATCTTCATGTACCACTTTTTTGTTCAATCTAAACATTTCTCCCAGTACAATCTTGTGCTGCCAATTCTCCCAGATGTCTTCCCATATCCCAATCTCCTTATCAAAGGTATCTTTCTGTCTCTCCAACATGTCTGTTTGTCAGTTTGTCTGTTTTATTTTCTTCAGTCTTTCTTCCTTTGTCAGCTGATTTGTCAGTCCTAGTTTTTGCACCAGTCCTTGTTTTATTAGTTGATGTAGCCAATCCATCTGACTTTCTGCTCCTTTTGCTTATCATTTATCTGGTCTTCCTCTTCATTGAGCTGTTGCTTCATTTGCTGATTTTTCTGATCCACATTTTTTCCCTGTTTGTGTTTCATTTGGCTTGAATGGTCCATTTCATCTAGTCTTTCTGTTGCTTCCACCAGTTCATGGGCAGTTTGATCTTTGTTCCTTGTTCTTTGCAAAATATTTTCCATTTTCTGATCCATACCATCGATTAAGTTTATAATATTTTGGAACAACAAGGTCATCTCATTAAGAAATCCTCTCATTCCACAGCTGTTCCTTGAACTCCAGTCATAATAGTGATAAAAGTGAATAAACTATCATGCATCAATCGAGTTCCGAGAGTTCAAAATCATTGAAGTATGGTTTATTTTCCTATTGTTAGTAAATGGGTCTCTCCTCTTGGAGGTGTCTCTGACGGGGAGAGCTTGGAGTGGGGCCATGGAGCTCATGGTCCTTGCACCCAGTACTGAAAGCGCAGCTAGAAGTCTTAAATTTTGATAATATTCTTGCTTCAGCTTTCATAACTGTATATCTTAGCTCCTCCTATAGCATCTCATGGTCTTTTGCACATTAGGTAAGTATACTTAACCTCTTCTTTGTATTCATCCTATATCTTTACTTACATTATTCGACTCCTCTGGCTCCTTTCATTATTTTTTTAAGCGTAACTTGCATATTTAACACCATTTATTGTCTGCTCTGTAGTTTGTACTTGAAAGTGTTTTGTCTGATAGGATTGCATTCACTCATCTTCTGTTGTCCGTTATGTATTTGATTTGATTCCAGTGTCTGCATCTGCTGGTGTCCCTTTATAGAGTTTATTTTGTTTGAAGCAGGCTTTGGCAATAAACAAATAATTTATTCAGAAATCCCCATAAGCTTTTCTCCTCCCTTATTTCATTAGTCAATCCAAATGTTCCAGTGATTCGAGCTATCTCAGTTTTCCCACTTTTGCTATCCAATCACTGATTAATAATACTCCATCTTTTCTTGATTGAGCACACACTACAGTTGTTCACAAAATTCCTCAGTATCTTTGTCTACTGAATATATGCATGCATGCATGCATGTATAAAATTGATGTTCATTGGATATCCATTAATTCTAATTGATATGATTCTCCTGTATGCTGGGTTATAGCCAGGACATACATAGCGATGCTATTTTTAAACATAATTGCCAATCGATTTCTCCATTCCTCTATCTATTTCTATTATCAGGTAATCATATATCAGGGCTCATTAATTTATATTCATTCATTTCTGAAACAACTAGTTTAGATTCATTTCAATTATGACAATTTCAAGATTTATTTGATTCATATTTTTCACATTCCATTTTTATACAGTATCTTCTTCTTTCTTTGAAACCAGATGTTTTTGTTACCTTTATTTTTCTATGCCACACTCCACATCTACTTATGAAAGTTTCAATTCCCCAATAATATAGCAATGTCTTCCAATTCTGATGTCTTTTTATTTGGCACTCAGACCAATTTAAACATTTCAGCTAGGTTTATGTGGACTTTTTGGCAACAACACATAAGTGGATTGTTATTGTATAATTTTGAAGTTACGGATTCTGGGTGGATTAGATTCTTCTATACCTGCAGGATTTTACCTGCTCTCATGCTCTGGATTTCTTCATTTCCTTCCACCTTTGAAATTAACAAGGGTCATCCTCTCAGGAGCTCTGACTGGCATTGCTCTAGGGCAGTGTTCCTCAACTTTTGCCACTTGAAGAGGGGTGGACTTCAGCTAAAGCTGGCTGGAGAATTCTGGGAGTTGAAGTCATCCCTCTTAAAGTGGCCAAGGTTGAGAAACACTGCTCTAGGGTTTTGTAGGAATCTGAGTTCCTAAAGTAGTAATTCAACAAGAGAAAGTTTAATAATAGGGAAGTCATTTTCTACAAGTAAAAATCTTGATTTATATTTTCACCTGGGACAATCTTCAACATCCATAGATATTCCAAATGGATGCATATTATTTATATCCAAATACTGACAAGCAATGGCAAAAACTAACTCAGAAAGTGTATAAACCTTTCTCTGGCATTGTTACTGTGGTAAAGTACAGAAGAGTTTACTCTTTTATAAAGCACTGATATATATAGAATAAAATCTAGGATTGACAGAAGTAGGATATCAATACTCATGTCTGTACAACAGTAGTACAGCTGGTGTCATAAATATCTGCAGTCTATGGCAAGATCACGTGGCAGTGATAAAAGTTTGATACTCAGGAGTAAACTGTCCCAGTTTGATGTCTGGGCTGGATCACAACCCTGTTGGCATTTCTTCATGGGAAAGAAAAAGAAAAAGCTTCCATCTGCTGCAAAAAATCAAAGCAAAACATCTGTTGGTGACATTAAGTGCTTTTCTGGCTGTGTTCAGCACAAACCAGCACAACTTCAAAATGGAACTGTTCGGTTTTCGTGAACAAGAAAACAAAATGGTATAATTTCATGGGAAAGTATATCTACCTAAAACAGTTTAATGAGAATGTAATTCTATGTAATGTTTTTCCAGAATCATGGGTTTGTTAATTAGATTTAACTCCAATATTAAGGAAATGGACTAAAATCAGTCATGTGATTTATTCATTTTAAATTAAATTATTACCTCATCTAAAGTTATAATTATACCTAACAGTCATGATATGGTAACCACATCTGAAGTTTAGGAAAAAAAGAAGGTACTTTAAAAATTCAGTATGGTGCAGAGAAAAATGTTTACTCTTCTTCCCAGAACACATGTTGTCTGTCAGAGTCCAAAGTAATAGGTCCCCATTAGAATAAGCTCACCATTGTGGGAGCAATCTTCTCCTAAGCCCTAAAGGAAGCAACACATTCAATTTTTGAGTGCAGGATATCCAGAGGAATATATGTTTATTTTATTATTTTCTCTTAACTGAGAATATATTCCAAATAATGAAAAATCAACTGGCATAGGAATGCATCACAACAGTTAGGGAAATACAACAAACCAATGTGTGAGATAAATGGGCTTGGAACAGCTTTTTTAGATTGACTCTTTCTTTCATAAATCAGGGTTTGTTCAATCAATTTAGCCATTATATATTATATTTTTGTAAAGGAAATAAAATCTCTGTTCAGGCATGAATGAAATCTCTGTAGCAATGTTGGTCACACTCAAGCCCCTAAATGCTGTATGCATGGTTGCTGGCTACTTCTTCTTCCCTCATTTCTGCTTATCAGAGGGCAGGGAAGGCAAGGCACCTTTCCCAGCTACTGTAGGAAGAAGGCACTGGCACTTTCCCCCCTACTTCCTCCTGACTACTGCAATGTCTCCACCATTAATGTTTTTCTAAAAGTTGCTTTAATTCGTTTCCTCAAACTTTGCTGGGTTTGGGATTCTTGTCCAGAAAGAGTATTTATGTTTTTAAAAAAGATGGTATGCTTGGAGGAGGAAAAAAAAGAAGCATCAGGACATAATTTTAAAACAATGAGAATCACAATTAAGCATTTGGTATAGGCACTGAAATCTGAAACTAAGATTGGGAAGATGCATGTAGAATTATGATAGGCCCTGAGAGAAGGTATAATTATATTATTCTAGTTGCCCTGCAGACTTGGTTGAAACCTCCCCAGTAGATGTTATTTAATGCAAAGAAATTAGCCTTTCATTGCCAAAAGGAACTTGACTGATTATGATTGCAGTACAGGAAGAAAAGCTTAAATCCCCTTCCCTGTGCAATAAAATTCCTGATCAAGTTGTCCCATCCTTATTTTTTAAAAATTTACACGGCTATGTCAAATAGGACTTAACATCATGTACAATCAGTCTTTGTCTATTGAATGTACATAGGAATGTGTATTCAAGAAGTAAGACTCTAGAGAAGGTCAGAAAATCCTATGTAAGGATTCTCTATGGCGTTTTCAAGTGTAGCTTATTTTAATTCTTTCTTTTTTTTTGCACGCATTCACTACTAAATCTGATTTTTTTTTTAATACATATTAAATATATTTTGAATCATTAGTTTATCAGGAAGCTTGAGAAGGCACAACTGGTTATGTATAAGCTTTTAAGCACATTTAGTTGAACACACTATTTTTTAATTTTTCCTCTGGATGACTTAAATCCATAATGGAATATTATATTGGAGGAACGGTTTCATAGAGAATTGTTCTGAGATTCTGGGTAGGTGTCAATGAGGGAAAAAGGTTAAACCAATGTCTTATTATCATACTAGCTCTACATTTTCTATTTAATAGGGTTACTGTGAATTAAGGTATAATCCCAGAATTGTAACAGTTGAACATTGTTGTGAAAGCTGGTTCTGAGTTGCAGGAGGGAGGGCGTCTTTCCCAAACAACCAAGAGGCAAATTAGTCCTTGGCATTCAGAAAGAGGCCTAGGAAATATCCTCCTTAAATCTTCACAGAATATGTGTGATAATTATGTAGAGTGTGCTTTAGTTTGGCAAGATTCTTGTCTATGGGTTAACAGTAATAAAATTACTCTGACCAATTATTCATCATGTTGTTCTTGGTTTGTTGGGCCTAATACATTGTTATGTACCTAGTATCATAAAGGTGCATGATTACTTTATTGAATAGCATCTAAAGCTATTAATAAAAATGTTAGATTTTCTCCTAAATATGGTTTTAAGTGACAAAGTCATGCAAGAGCCTTGGTAGCTCACTGAGCTGAGAGCCTCCTGTCAGCTCCC
>JANHFR010000826.1:149896-161909 GCA_032468015.1 Mimophis mahfalensis | reverse complement strand
GCAGTCCAAGGGACTTGCAGGAGTCTTCTCCAGCACCATAGTTCAAAGGCCTCAATTCTTTGACACTCAGCCTTCCTAATGGTCCAAATTCACAGTCATACATTGCACCTGGGAAAACCATCACCTTGACTATACACACTTTTGTTGGCAGGGTGATGTCTCTGCTTTTTAGTATGCTGTCTAGTTTTGTCATAGCTTTCCTCCCTAGGAGCAAGCGTCTTTTAATTTCTTGGCTGCCATCACCATCTGCGGTGGTCTTGGAGCCCAAGAAAATAAAGTCTGTCACTACCTCCATTTCTTTCCCATCTATTTGCCAGGAATTGAGAAGGCCAGATGCCATGATCTTAATTTTATTAATGTTGAGTTTCAAGTCAACTTTTGGACTCTCCTCCTTCACCTGCATCAAGAGGCTCTTTAGTTCCCCTTCACTTTCTGCCATTAGAGTGGTATCATCTGCATATCTAAGGTTGTTGATATTTATCCTCATAATCTTAATTCCAGTTTGTGATTCAAAAGCCGAACAATGCACTAGCACTTAGCAAAAGCTCAGCAGATGCTGCGGCAAAACTGCTATTCTTTATGGGTACTTGCTTTGTATTAAAACACTCCCTTCTACTGACTTCTAAGTTTCCTATTTCTGATAAGCTTCATGAAATAAAATCTCTACCATGTCCACACATTTTGCAGAACAAAGCTCAAGAGAGCAACATATGGAGTTCATATATTTTGTTTTAGGCTCACAGAGTGCTTATGTATCCTCTGATGTCTTTCAGGCTATTATAGATAATGCACAGAGAACAACTGACTTACTGCTAAGAAAGAACAGAGCTTGAATAGTTTCTGTGTGCCAGAAAGAAGGTTCACTGATCTAAGATGTGGGAGTTTGCAGGTGGCAGACACAGTGAATCTAGTTATTGGATGGGGCACTCTACTAATTAGTTAAGGCTGTTCCACTATCTAGTCATCAGCTGGCAGACAAAAGAAATTACTGAGGTTTTCTGCTTAAAAACAACCAGATCATCCCATTGCAATGATGCAGACACCAATGCAGCTAGCTTATTTAAAAAACAACAAACTGAAGTCTATTTATAAATGCAAAGGTCTGTTGTATTTGAGGAATAATAACAATGTGATTTTCTTTCTTTTTTATGTGTGATCTTTAATATGAACAGTAATCCATATCTAGTGGCATAATGGGAAAGCTGGAGAGGTTCAGACAATACCATTTAATGGGGACCTACCGGTAGATTGTGGAATGACTTCCCCAAGTGCTAAACCTGGTTTTCAACATATGCTTAAAGTCTCTTCATTTAACCTTTGATCACCACTGTCTAGCTGCTCTATTTTAATTGGTTATGAATAATTGAGATAGCTTTTATATTTGTTATGGTGCTTTAACATGTGTTTGATTAGGTCATGTCACATTTTCTGGTTTATGGTTGACTATTGGAGCCTTTCTTAATTCATTATTTACAATGTTACTAGACATGTCTGTCTTGTCCAGTTATGATTTATTCAGCCTTATTCTGGGTGAATTTATGAAATTATGCAACATTCTCTATGAATGGGATCCAGGGAAAATTATTCTGTTATAGAGCATGAATGGATGGGGGAGAACTGGATAAGAAAATATATTAAAGTTAATGAGCTGAAAAGAAGTTATTGGGCATCCAGGAATTAATGAAAATGGTAATTATTTGGTGACTATCTGCTAGAAAAAGTTCAGTTCTGAATGTGTTTTAACCATAAATTTCTTCAAATCATTGAAAAATAGAATTGCAAAAAAAAAAATTAATATTGTATTTTAATTTAGAGAAAGTGTATGACAAAGTGAATAGACCTAAATTGTGGATTATTTTGTGCCAATATTGAGTTTAATGTTGGTTGGTTAATATAAGAGAAATATTTAGTAGAAATGAAGCATGAGTGAAAATATATAGAACACAATATTTAACAACTGGCTCAACAATGAACACAGATTAGTAAATCTGTAATGTCCCTTTAGTTATAAAATAAATTTATGGATAAATGTATGAAGTTAAATGCTTATAGGTTTGGATTATGAATATATGTGTACTTTTTGTGATGATGCTGAGTAGTTGAGTGAAATTATCTGCAGTAAATATTAGCTAGATTCAGGGGTGGGTTTCTACCGGTTTAGCCTGGTTTGGGCAAACCAGGCCGAACTGGCAGAAGGTTGGGCCGGTTCTAGCGAACTGGTTCAGTGAAAAGTAAATAAATAAATAATTTTTTTTCGGCCTTCCTACCTACCCCCAGCTAATCAGTGTGGTAGAATGCCTCAGGGGCTTCTGCAGGAAGTTTGTTTTCTAAAAAAAATGACCAAGCTGGTTGTTATACCGGTTGAAACCCACCCCTGGCTAGATTGCACGATGTAATGAAAAGTATGAATGTAAATATTATTAAATCCAACATTCAGTGCTGCTAACCCACCCCTGGCTAGATAAAAGTAAACATAATATTTTGTTGACATGGAGGCATATTAGCTGGGGATATTAATATTTATTCAATCATGATGATGTCACACAGCAGAGAAATGCTACAAAAGTTACAGAAATGAAAACTTTCAGCTCCCTACTGATCAAATTCTAGCTTCAGAAGATTGTTGGAAGTCAGGAAATCCTATTTTTATAGCTATAACTTTATACTGTATATGTTATTAAGATAATATTGAATATAACAACTGTTAATAGAATTCACAGTAGTAATGTGACTTTCCTACTACCAAAATTTAGCAGAAAGAAAGATTAAAACGTGGGAAGCAAAATGGTTTTGCTGGATTTTTGCAAAATCCTTTGCTACCTTACCTTGTAAAATTCAATGGAAATGCCCACAGATTTACTTACTTACTTACTCACTTATTTATTTATTTATTTATTATATTTATATACCGCCCTTTTCCCAAAGGACTCAGGGCAGTGTACAGGGCAATTAAAAAAAATACAAAAATTAAAAGAAAATTAAGCTAACCGAGCCCCAACAAACAAACAAATAAGTTAAAACACTAAAAAAAACCCTCAGTCCAGTCCAGTCCAGCCAGTTCAAACAGCCAAGTTTTCAAGTCCTTGTGGAAAGAGTGGAGGTCGGGAGCTGTCCAGAGCTCCACCAGTAGCTGGTTCCAAAGGGCGGGCGCCCCGATGGATTCAAGTAAGATATATGCCTTCAAAAAAACCTCAAAATAATTTTGTTCTGATTGCATTTGTGACCTGCATTCTCCTCAGAATATATCTAGGATATTATGTCTGACCTGTTCTACTACTAGGTGAAAAACAACTAAGTTTTAAAATCTTCTGTAGAGGAGCAAGTGGCACAGATATTAAATTAACTGAAATATATTTCAGATTTAAGTTCCCACCTGCTTATGCAACTGAACAAGCAAATCACCTCTCTTTTTATATATAACCTGAGACAATTATCACTTGACATTGCTATAACCCTTCCCTCATTTTGAAAGAAAAGATATCAGATATAAAGGGGAACTGAGCCTTTTCTAGTTTTTTTTAATTTACTTATTAAATAGTACACCAAATAAAATATAAACATTCAGCAATGTGAAGAATCAAAATGTGAATATGAACATAAGTAGGGGTATTAATTACTTTTTTCCAACCAAAACTAGACACACTGAATAACTGCAAAAAAGTCATAAACAACCAATAAGATTTAGTCATGGATCCAGTTAATAATTACAGGCAAACCTACAGTGTTGTATATAATTCAGAATCCAAACATTGCTGAGCTAACCAAATGAAGCTGGCAATTACCATGAAAATAAAGCCATGTCCAAAATAAACTCATGAAATGTATTTATATAAGGTTTAATAGTTACTCAGCATAATAAAAAAATGGTTTACAAGAAAGTAAACTAAAATCCAATGTTGTTCTGATGAAAATCTCTAGATAAATAACAGATAAACTTTCCCACCAAGTGAAGTGAATATTTTGAGTTAGAACACAAACTACAGTGAAACTTATGAATGAATAAAACTGTCTGTCCCTTTGCACAGATCCTTATGGCCAAGTATTCTATTAAAAAAAGTTATTCCAGAGGAATGTTCTTATAGGGTTATAGCATGATTACATATGTAGGCTGCAAGCATCTGGATATCCATGAGATGGCAGCAAAGTGATACAGAAAATTCTGATGTGTTACTCTGAATGTCAGGATCCTTGTACCTAGTTATGATAATTCTTAGTTTAAGATATTTCAATATAGATCAAGTCTGGACAAAACATTTCTCTCTTCTGAAATATTGTCTTTGAAACAAAAAAATATAGGATAAAGAATACAGAATAACAGAGTTGTAAGGAACCTTGGAGATCTTCTAGTCCAATCGCCTGTTCAGGCAAGAAACCTTATACCATTTCAGATAAATGGTTGTCCAATATCTTCCTAATGTTTTAGAGTATCTACAACTTCTGGAGGCACTTACTAATTGTTCTAACTGTCAGGAAACTTCTCTCCTTGATTAGATCCATTCCATCCATTGTCCTGCCTTCAGGTGCTTTGGAGAATAGTTTGACTCCTTCTTCCTTGTTGCAAGCCCTTAGATATTGGAACACTGCTATCATGTCACCCCCTAGTCCTTCTTTTCATTAAACTAGACATACCCAATTCCATACCCAAATATCCTCAGTGTGACTTAGTTGCCTTGCTTCATTTTAATAATTGACTCCCTTCTAGGGGGCCAGCAGATTTTATCTCAAATTTTATATCTTCTTAGTGTAATTCCATGAAATGTGCAGGATGATAATATTTTATTACATTGTCAAAATACTATAAATAGAACCAACATGGCACAAACGTTCTCTTGTTATTCATTGTGTAAGCAGTTGTTCATGGTTTCTAAGATCACCAGCCATTTCTCCAGATTTCTGATATAAGCAGGATATTGAACTAGACAATTGATCTCACCCATACTAATCATTATTCTATTGTTATAAAATTAAGATGTATTAATCTTTTTGTCATACTTTTCTTCACTCCAAGAACATTTTGTTAACTGAATGTGATTTTCTAAGCATTTCATTTTCAGTTAGGATGTTAAAACAAGAAGCTAAACAAAATAATCACATAAATTGATGAAAGGTGCTTGTCTAGTAAAAAAAAAAAAAACATGGCTTGCATCTGGTTGAATTTATCATGGATTTTACTTATAGGTAAGAAGGGTATGCTTGATCACTACTTTATTGGGTAATTATGCTTTAAACAAAATATCCATAAATAAACCTAATTTTACTTCACTAGCACACTATAAAACCATCATATGCTAAAATGGTACTGCATGCCTAGTTTCTTGTTTACTAAATAAATTATGCCTGTCTGCTTTGTATTTTTCAGATTAAATCTGGAATTGTTTGCTGCCAAAGATGTCATGAAGCCTCATGTCAGAGTCCTAAATTTAAAGGAAAACATTGCTTTCTTGGCTCAGGTCCTTGCCAGCACCAGCCATAGTGGATTCCCAGTGGTTTACAAATCTAAACCAGACCAGTCCAAGGTGTTTCTGGGAACAATTACAAGGTAAGACACTACATTCCTCCTTAGAGTAGCCCCTCAGTTCAGTGTTTAGAATTTAACGCAGTATGTTATGAGTAGATGCCTTGCAATCTACAACTGTTGGTTCTTGAAACAACAGTGCATGTAACTTTACCCAACATTGGACACATAGAGTTCTTTTGGGTTATTCTGAATTACTGTGCAACACAACATTAGAAACAATAAAACCTTAGGGACTCGAAAGGATTCCAGAAAAAAGACACAGGAACATTTCTGCAGTCAAACTTCTCATACAACTGAAGTAAAACTGGAAGGAGGGGAATTCAGTAGCCACCTTCCTCTTGTTTTTATCCAAATCCATGTTTTTAAGATAAAATATATCAACTTTCAAATAACAAAGGAATGACCTAATACAAGGGTCTTCAAACTTGGCAAGTTTAAGACATGTGGACTTCAAACCCAGAATTCCTGAGCTAACACGACTGGAAGAGGAATTCTGGGAGTTGAAGCCCACAAGTCTTAAAGCTGTCAAGTTTGAAGACCCCTGACCTAATACTTAGAATGGCTTGCCCCAGTATGGCTCCAGGAATTAAACAGATATACTTTAAGGAAGAAAAATGGCAATACTTGTGGATTTTGTTGTAGGGGAAAATCACAAAAAAGTTTTTGTGCTATAGTTGATTTTCATTGTTCACTACTGGTGGTGACATTTAAAAAAAAGACACATGCCTGATGATGTTATTACACAAATTCCACCATTACATGGTGGTGCCTGATAATCAAATTTATCTATCAAGTATATAAATTATGGTAATTGATGACATATTTTTTATTACCACCTCCTCCCTAATGCTCATGGTTATCAGGAATTCATATCAAAACTGATAATTTTAGGGTACTTCTACAGCTTTCTTATTAGGAGAGTCTACTGATTTCATAGTGAAATCTCATGCATACCTTGAAGAGGGTGGTCGATGAATTATAGTTATCAAATATAACTACATGCAGGACATCTACCTCTGCAGAGAATCAAACAGCCAAATTAGCATGTCTTTCCTTGCCGGGAAATTAGCATTGACTTGACTCATCCAATTGCTACTTGTTGGCCTGTAAAGTATTTAAGGTGTCTTATCATCTTACTTTCATGCCCAAAATACCCATCTTTCCTCTGGGAAAAAAAGTTAACTTTTCATAACCTTGCACACTATAGTTCGTCTTCTGTATCTGAA
This sequence comes from Mimophis mahfalensis, assembly GCA_032468015.1. Lineage (NCBI taxonomy): Eukaryota > Metazoa > Chordata > Lepidosauria > Squamata > Mimophis > Mimophis mahfalensis. The sequence goes on along the minus strand of JANHFR010000826.1, from coordinate 155,165 downwards.
ACCTTGACTAGCTCTAGCCCAGTTCTGATCGGGGATTATTGTAATTGGAAGATGTTCTGTAATCTTGTGCACTGTAAATCATTTAGAAATGTATTATAGCCTCCTGATTCTGCCTCCATTTGTAGAAATACAAAATAGCTACAACACATTCAGTTCAGGCCACCTTTAAACCAATCAGATCTGGATTTTGTCCCCCACCATTCCAATGGAGTACTTGATGTTGGTATAGCAATGCTGGTACTGTGATTGCTATATAGATGGAAATTAATTTAAGAACTACTGGTAAACACAACAATTGCTTGCAGAGGAGTAGGAATGTAAAATAACATTTTTAGGCATTGTTGTTATTGTTATTGTTGTTGTTGTTGTTGTTTGTCCCCGGCACATCTACAGCAGGATTAAGTTGTAAAATGAAGTTGTAAAATATATTAAACATAATATGATGAAAGTTGAAACTCAAGCTAAGTCCCCAGGGAAAGAAATTAGTTTCCTTTCTGAAAACGTGTGAAGTCATTACAGTCACATCATGGCATTTCTTCTTCCCTTTTTCTCCCTTCAAAACAAAAATGCTGTATATCAAAGCTGCTAAAAATGTGGATCCCAGAGTTGTCTTTGACCCACTAGTGTAAGTGGGTCCAGACATTTTAGACCTTCCCCTTTGCATTTTTCAATTGGAGGATTTTAAAGAATAAAATCAATTGCTTAAGTTCCTTAAAACGTTACCCAGTTTTCAACATAGTACACGTGATCTATCATGCTTTTCTTTTTTATAATATTAGATATCTCTTTCATAAGATGACAGATATCTCTTTCATATCCCAACTTGAAGGTGGTGGATAAAAAGATCAGATTATTTATATAATTTGAATGTTCTAAGCAAATACAAAATTAGTCATTAAACTTAGAACAATTTGATTTAAATTCAAACTATCAAAGTTTTATCTACACATTGTATATCATTTTTGAACATATGTATATCATGCATAATGTAGAACAATCAATCTATCAATGAAGCTACCTTACCATTTGTACTGTATGCCAAATTTTTGCATTCATATTTTATAAAATCACATTACTACTTCTGCATAGATGTGGGCTGACATGAATTGAATTCCCATTGAAATTATTAGACTTAAATCACAACTGACTTAGCCTATTGATCTGAATGAGACAAGTTCAGCAAACCTAATTTGGATCCAACCCAATGTCTGAAGAGACCAGCTGACATTCTTAAAATGCTTTGACTTTTGTCTTATTGTTGCATCCATTAAATGTTATTAAGAAGTGTCTGAAAAATCACAGACCTACACTTTTAATACTTTGTAAACTACGGAGTCTGCATCAGGTTGAATTTGTTACATTAAATAAGCTTAACCCACTCATTTATTTCCCAGCTGTCTGCTGTAATAAAACAAGAACTGATGCTAATAAATAATTGAGCCAAAATGATTGTCTCATTCTTTGCCTGTTAAATTGTCCATAGTATTCTGAATTCTATAATGGTAGAGAATGGTAGAGTTCAGACATTTAGATTTTATATTTATATACCCTGTGTACTACATTTTAAAACAACTAGAATAAAAAGCTAAAGCAACATATCCTGATATGTAATTGTTGTCGGCTGCTATGATGCATACCTAAGAAATGACATATGTGATTGATAAGGTGTAGATAGATGCTACATATGCACCCCTTCATCTCCTTTGTATGTGAAAAGCACTGCATAACTCTCTTGTAGATGAAATTCAATTAAATATACATCGATTGTGGCAAGGCTGCTATTGCAATGTTGCTTATACTCACCATGTATTTTTACCCACTGTACTCACATAGATGGTGAGATTCTTCTTTTTCTATTGTGCCAAGCAAAAGCATAGATGGGAAAACAGAAGTCACCAAAAACAAGTGTAGAGAAGTACCCTAAAATTGCATGATAGTATCAGTAAAACTGAAGCTGAAAATCCTGATCATGTGAATTGGAGTCCTTATGCAAGGGTGATGGTATGATCATGATGATCTATTCCATCTTTCATGTAATGGCTTATTGCAGTAAACTTTACCAGCACAATTCTGCTGTCTATCCACACATGCAAACAAGGCCTATTACAAGGCTTTTTAAATTGGCTTGTTATTGTTTAAAGTTTCCTACCTATCCTTGGCCTAATCCTTAAGACCTTCTTTAAGTCCAAAACAAATTATGTTTTAGTTGTGGAAAGATTAGGGAAATAAGCAGTTGCTGAACACCCCCCCCCCCCCTTATTGCCTAAGGAATTATCAAAATTTCCCACTTTATTGTTTTTAGAGTCTCATTTGGTCAGATGATAAATTGTTTCTTTGTACTGGGAAAACATTGTTTAAACAGCATGTTTGGCTAATTACTTTATCTTTGGCAAATACACTCCAAGAGCACATGTACAAGCAGGGCAAGGAAAATGAAATCATACTTGAACTCCCTGAATCTGTTAAAGTCATTTCAGAAAGTTACTATATTTCTATTAGGATCTTTTAAATTTATTGAGTTTCTTCTTTCTCTCACCTGTCTCCCAAACCCCATTGAATAATTAAGTGTTCTTTTAGTTTTGTCTAATCCATTCAAGCCATTTTTAATGTTCTGCTTTCTATGGAATGGATGATTACTTTACTCCTTGAGCCAGAGTTTGGAGGTTTATTCCTAGAGCTTGTCTAGGAACCCTTGCTGCATTCCTTGGTAAAATCTCAAGAGTCAAGCTAAACCTGAGGGTGACCTAGATTCAGACTTCTGTCTGAAGCACTGTCACTCTTTTTGGGACTGTGCAAGATCAGTGGGGACAACTGTTACAAACAGAATGAGAACCTGCTTATTTAGAGAGAAATTTCCACCCCAAAGAGATTTGTGTTTCAAATAGCTACCACTTAACCACCTTTTTACTTTTTCTGGTTGGGTCTGGTGTACCTCTCCTTGATTGTCCCAGATAAAAGCTCGAGAACTGGAGTTCCATACCAAAGCATTAGGAAAGAGACAGAAAGCACAAAAGGGATTGTTATTATCATGCTCCATGCTTCCCCCAGAACCACTGTTAGCACCAGATGGAGGTCCTCAGCCAAGAATGTTGAATGCTGAGAGATAAACTTAACATACCGGTAATTGCAAAAATAAGATGCGAGACATTATTTAATATAGACATCATATAGATTATTGGAAAAGTTTTCTCTGTTGCATGTAGTCACTCAGTTCACCTAAACTGTGCAATTAGTAGCTATAACTAACTCCAAAAATCTATTTTTGCCTTGTTTCAAGTCCATACAAGCTACCCATCAGACCCATCAAAATCTTGTTGAGATATTGTTTGGCTTCTTTCTTAGTTGTCAGGAAAAATTTTCGTAGTCTGGGGCCAACTGTTTTTCAGTTTTATCCCAGTTTCTGTTATTTTTTTAAAAAAAACATTAAATTTTCTCTTACCCACGGGCAAATCTTTTAGTATGTCTGTGAGACTGTTTACAGAGTAGGCTCATAAAACTATTCCAGAGATGTTTTGGCCCAAAGTTTATGAGGCAACAGCTGTGCTACTATAAGGTATCTGAAATCATTCTCATGTTCCTTACTCAGTTTCACTTTTTCTTTTCCACTTTGTAATCCTTTTCTTTTAAGCTACAGCACCATTTAGCAGCATGAGATCAGACTTGGTAGCATGTCTGTCTCACTAATTCTCTGACATTTCCTAACACCCACAGCATCCTCTCTCTCCCACCCACAGCATCTTCTCTTTATCCCCTGTGGATGCTCACACAATCCCCAGAGCCGAAAAATGCAATGTGCGCCCCACGCCCATGCATGTGCAACCTTAAATCTACCTACAGGTTCAGTGTTTGAAACTCAGCTGATTGGTGCAGAAACGCCACTCCACTGTTTTTTGGCTCTGGGGATTGCATGCACATGCGCAGGGGGGAGAGGGGGGGATCACGTGTGCATGTATGCGAGATCCCCAAAGCCAAAAAACTGCTGATTGGCACTTCCACACCAATCAGCTGTTTTTTTGGTTCTGAGAATTGCACACTCGTGCTCAGGGGGAGAGGGGGATAGTGCATGCAGGCATGGGGGTCACGTGTGCATGTGCGTGAGCAGGGAAGCATGGGGGTTGCACGCCATGCGCAGTGGAACTGAACTGGGTGACAACTCACATGCCAACCGACATGGCTCCGCCATAGGTTCGCCATCATGACCTTAGGTCATAAATATTGAAGCGTTTTATAATAATTAGAGGATTCATTCATCACTTTTTTCCAGATATTCCTATGGTTCGTTATTATAAAAAATATTTACAGGCTTAGCTTTCTTTGCAGAATCAGCACTGCTTTATCAAAATATAATCCTCCAAAATATATGGTTTCAAATTTCTAATGTGTGAAGTACAGCAACAGATTTGACAATGAAAAAAATTAAGTATTTATCCAGAGAACCTACCCAGCAGGAAAAGTTGTCTGCAATAAAGAACACTTGAGCAATGAGGAAAAAGACTGTGAAATTTCATATTTAATATAACCCTAGAATTAATCCTTATCCAGACTGGTGCTAATACTTAGCATTTAAGTTGTAACTACATCAACATCTTCTATGTAATACCAAAATAGTAAAACTTCATTTGATCAGTTTGCTTTCCTCATTTGGAGGAATTGTTCTACCCATCCATACTCAGTTGCAAGAGAGTATTAAAAACAGGAAGGAGGTCTGAGAGCAGGACAAGAAATATGATAAAGAACTTGATGTTTTAAAGACACTTACAGATTACCTGACTGTAGCCATAGTCCTAAACTAATTCCTCAGTAGACAAATTCAGTTTAAAAAATCAGTTTAAAAAATCATTTGTATTAGTAATGACTGAACAGCTGTATTTAGTAACAGTAATGCCACTATTGCTGAGAGAAACATTTTTACAACGATCCATGGGAATACTAAAACCAAACTACATTGTTTAACTAAAACATGCTTTCCCTCCAGTAAAGTGCATGTTGCATAGTTGAAAGTAAATTGAAGACATTATAGTTTAGAAAATATGACAAAGTTGAAAACTTAAAGCTGCATTATCCTTCGAGACAGAAATAACTTATTTATGTCTATATATTTACTGGCTTATTTTTAGTGATTTCTTTTCATTGACAAAGAGAATAAAAAAATTAGTAAGCCAAATTAATTAATTAATTAATTAATTAATTAATTAATTTTAATCCCATTTATATCCCGCCCTTCTCCGAAGACTCAGGGTGGCTTACAATGTGTTTAGCAACAGCCCTC
>JANHFR010000826.1:104883-115201 GCA_032468015.1 Mimophis mahfalensis | reverse complement strand
GGGATTCGAACCACTGAACTGCCGACCTTTCTGATCGACAAGCTCAGTGTCTTAGCCACTGAGCCACTGCATCCCATTTTTATGTATATAGATTTTCAATTATTTGAATTATTATCCTAGAATTTGAATTCTGACTGGCTTACTGAAATGGATTCAAGTTACATTCATTCTTAAGAAATAGCTGAGTTCCCTTTCCCCTTCACCATTTTTTTTAAAGAATGTGGTGTCAAGGAAGTAGTAATTGTACAAGAGGAATTAGTGACTTAGTGAACTGTTAATTCAGGAAGGGGTAGGATACAAAAAGTATATTTGAATTTTGGAAAGTTCAGATCAGTTACTGAATGTGGAAAAGCATAGAATAAAAACAGTAAAAAGAAACGTGATTCAACACTGATCTGTGAATAAGATGTGGGTGTACAAGTTACTTTGGTTCTTCAATTTATCATTCTTATGGATGATAAATGTGGGGGAAAGATAGTAAGATATGGATAAATATATTATTGTTTGAATTAATTAGAGCTAGCCATAGTTCATTTTCTTATTTACTACTTTTTTACTACCTTTTCATACTACACATAATATTTATTACCTTGAAATGGAAAAGCCAGATGGGCATGGGCAGAACAGTGAGCAAAAGTAATAGGAAAAGTGACTTGTATTCTCCTAGATGTTTCATATAATCTTTCTTTATTAGAAGTTACTGATCTTTTGCAGGATTGTGATTTCCTGCCCGTAGGTTTCCCTGAAGGCTGAGAAATTCTGGTTATTAAAATACTCAGCTAGCTTATTCTGGTAAATCTATATTGTTTTCAGTGGGCAGGGTATCTAGATTTCCTAAATCAAAGGAGAAACAATGATACTTAAATGTGGGGTTTGCCCATCACAATAAACCTTTGAGATTATGGAAGTTTTTCTAGGCTGAATTATGTTCACACATAAAAGAGGAAGAATGAAAAATTTGCTTCTCTGAAATGTGTAAGACAACCCTTTTCAGTTATTGCACACTATAGTGCCTCAGGGCATGTAAATACAAGGTTGAGTTATCCGCTTATTTTGAGTTGGCCCTTAGGTTCTCTTGGCAAGCAATTCAGGACCAATCATTTTACATTATTATTGGAGCCTTTCCCCCTTTTCTGACATGAATTGCACTAAATCTATCCTTGAATCAGCAGAAAACAATTAATGTATGAAATCTGCTGTTCTTATTTCCAGTCCCTGTCCTGTTTTTTCCTATTATTCCATATGTGTGATAGCCTTTCAAAGTAATGGATGATTAAAGGATTTCATATAGCTTGTAGCTACCTTTGGCCAGTTTTGGAATAGGAGAAAAGCATTACTTTAACCTCAATACAGCTAACAATCTTTCAAGCCTCTCTCACTCATGGGATGGGGTGAGATGAGACACCTTTTGGAGATCCAGCAGGAAAAAGATACATTGCTAGGATACATTTGTACTGTGATAAAGATACCAAGAGAGAGCAATGTCTAATATTCAATTATGTTCAGAGTCACTGGGAGTTGGGCAGAACAGAAGGAAATAAACCAGAAGAAAAATATCACAAAATGCAAAGATCTGCAAAGAGAAACAGAACCATGGCAAGAGAAAGCAACGAAAGTACCAATAGTGATAGGTACTTTTGGTACAATCTCAAAACACTTGAGTACCATTTGCATTGACATAATCATCAGTCAATTGCAAAAGCAGCATTACCCGGAACAGTTTACATCTGGCAACACCTTTAACATCATCAAATACCATCAAACAATCACATCTACCTATCCTGGCTCCTCTCCTAGGTCCTTGGGAAGGAATTGATAGGTACCGTAAACAAAAATGCCAAGCCCAGTCTAAACATCTGTGTAATTGTGCAACCAGCTATAATAATCTCAGTTTGAAACCTGCACCAAAAGGATGAAGAAGAGGGCCATGTTGATCATAAAAAACCAAAAAACCAAAAAAACAGTTTTAGATTCTCTTAAGCATGCATATATGTGCAATCCCTCCATGTTTGTCATGAGAATAAAATAAGGCAATCTCCCATTTATTACCCTGGAATTCTTTGGAGAAGTGTGAGAAACAAAACAACAGATAAATAAAGATGTCATATGGCACTGATGCTTTGCAAGTTCTCAAAAATATCTGAATCATTTCTTCAAGAATGTTAAATACATTTGTATTGCTCAATAATGGGAGAGAACAAAGAGGGAGATTGAGGATAAAATAAGGGAAATATTAGGAATGGGTTTGGTGGCTCCTTGTCTCAGGCAATGATGCTGAGAAAGCAGAAATCAGCCACAGTGCTGAGATCATGCAAATGCAATGTCCCTCAAAGCCACAGGAATTGTGGAAAGATTTGTGTAAATATCTCATGGATTTTTGTGCTGTAAGGCTAATGGAAATAAAAACCACAGCTAAAAAGTCAATGCCACATCCATTTCCACTCCCCCTAGACAAACCTATTTGAATAAGTGCAATGTAAACTGGATGAGCATTCAAGAAATGAAACGATTTCTATTTCATTATCAAGGAGGTCAAGGAATACAGTTCGGAAAAGGCGTAAAAACGGGACTGAACAGGATGTGAGGGGAAACAGCAGACTGTTTTATATGGTCATAGAATGTCTGCTGCAGGCATGGATGATGGAAAAAGAAAGGCCACACACAGACTTCTAATGTTTAACTTTGGATTGCATCTATTTGATACCAAGCTCTTATTAAGTTTAAACAAGGCCAGCCCATGGAGCTGCAGAGGGCATCCACTTCTACAGTTCAAGAGCTCATCCACACAGCTGTATAATCACACCACAAACATATCTAAAAATGTTTTCATATGATGTATAGCTGCCTTTTTGTGACCCCCAGCCCCCAAAAGAAGCAGCTTAAGGTTGCTTCTGACTGTTCCATTATCTTTCTGATCTTTCCCCCCTTTTTTTCGGATACTGTTTTGCAATGGATAAAATTTGTTTTGCTTCCTTGAGGATGTGGTTGCTGAAGTGAATGATGACTACTATCTTCTACTGGCTGTTAAGCTGCTATGGGCATATTCTTTCCCCTCTGGTCCTCACAATTCTCTTCCGCCATCTTTCTGGCTTTGTGACAGCCAGCTTTATAGGAATTGATTAGTGAATTTGCATAGGCAAAGCTAGGAGTCAGTTTAGATGATAATGATAATTTAATATTCTGAGCACAATAAAAATAATAATTCATAAATTATTTAACTTATTTCAAATCATGGAGACCTTTTGTTTTAGGTGCTATTTCATAATGCTACATTTCATTGTTAGTTAATGTAAGTGGCTCTGCCTATTATCTTCAGTTTATTATATTAATAAGAAACAGAAGATACCTGTAATTAACTGTCTAAGTAAACCCTTTTCAGGCAGGTAGATAAATTCTTGTATTTTTTTTTAATGTAGGCTAAGGCTGATACTGGTGGGAGAAATAAAATCAGTACCTGCCAGTTAAAATAGCCTCTCCTTCTCCTGCTTTACAAGGAAGACACGTTCACCTTACAGATACACTCTCTTAATATTGGATTTTTACAGATGGTTAAGTCCATGGATCTAGCCAACTGTCAAAACTTGTCTCCTTCCAATAAGAGAGACAGTGAGAATGTTTCCCTAACAGCTGGTGATGTTTGGCTGGACGGGAAATGAAAGCAAAGGAATCTACTTTTCACTTGTCTTAACTTTCCATGGATGAAAGCACAACTCATTGGCCCCATTACTGAACAAAAAGGGGTTCTGCCATCATGGTGACCAATTTTATGCAAAACAGAAACAAATTACAAATGGGCGTATAACAATAAGAGGAGTTTAAGAAACTATAGAAAAGGTTAAAACAGGAAAACTGCCTGGGCTAGATGGGTTACCAGCTTCTTACTGTAAATGCTTTGAGGATGAACTTTTTATAGAGAGAAAAGATGGAAGCAGGATGGAAAGAGATTAATAAAGCAGTAATGCCTTACAGACAAACAAGAGTTGATTTTATCAAGAAACTCTTGACCGATATCATTATTGAATAATGACTATAAATTGTTTACAATGATTTTGGCTGAGAGGTTGAAAATAATTTCCTAATAATTTATTTATAAGGATGTGGGGTTTTTTTTAACCTAAAAAATAACAGTTATAGGATAACTGAAGAAATGTGTTGGGTATTTTGGAAAACTTGAAGCATCATCATGAAGTGACATGTTTCCTTCATTAAAAGAAAAAAATAAAATAATTTAAACTTAAACAAACATTTTTAAAATACTATGTGGCAGTTTATATAAAAATATTAAATTGAAAGGCAGCAGTGAACAAGACTGATATTAAATGTGTGTCTCAAAATACTTATTTTAAGCTTCTCAGGGTAAATACAGTACAATGCTTTGATTACCACCCTCCAATTTTCTTCCTTCTAAATGTGATTGTCAAGGTTTTTTTTAAAATAGTCCATTGTCTTTAAGTTGCTACCTGTCTTTAAATGCTCTTTGCTTTGCCCTTGTGCTCTTCAATTCTTCTGAAAGATCTAGAGTCTCCTGACCTGGCTGGAATGCTCTGTGCTTATTTTATCTCAGAAAACAAAACATGTTCTGCTGTGTTTTGCTCTATTTCCTACATGATAGAATCCTTTGTTTTCATCTGCAATCTCTGCAGCTTCCAAGAATGTTTTACTCTTAGTAGCTTGTGGAGACACAAGGTTCAATAGTCTGCCACCAGCCCTGCTCCAAGGTCGAGGTTCCCTCCTTTTCCTTCCCAGTATTGTTTTACATCCTGGAGGGCCCTTCTTCATGCAGTCCTGGGGCTCCTGTGACAATAAGGACTGGCACCAGTCACACTCTTGGCTGCTATGGTATCAGCGGCTGAGCACATGCCAGAAGCTGGTGTCAATACCATGACTTCAGATCCTTTAATGGTATTAGTACAGAAAAGCTCTGAAAGGGAGGGTACATTTACAAGCATGTAGTATTTCCTTGGTTTTGACAGCTCATGGTTCTTCTTAGCCAACAGTCAAATATGAATACATTTTTGTAACTGTTGAATACATCTACAAATCTCTTGAAAAAAAGGCTTCAGATCTAATTAAAATCATTCACAGAGTCAGCCCTATCCAGTCCTTTACTAAGAAACATTTCAGAGTTACTAAGTGAATTTGTTTGGAGGTCGGAAAAACAATAGAGAGATGTTAAATATACTACAGAAAAATAATTTCTTAGGAGTTTTATTGTTTTTTCAAATAAAGGATCGCACTTAGCTGGAGCATAAGAAAAGTCACACGTTAAAAAAATGGAGATAATGAGGAAAATAAATAAAAGAAAATATGGTTTTCATAGATATAAGTATATTTATTTTTAAATTTATATTTAATCTTTCCAGCCTTTCTAGTCTTAGAAACACCATGCTTGCTAGTTTGTCTGATGCACCCTGCACCGACTTGGCATGCCTGCCAGCAACTGCATTGGGTGGGCAGAAAGATAGGTTGGTAGAGGGAGTTTCAGTGCTCCCATGGTTGTAAGGCTGGGCACACTGTGAAGAGCCTGAATGTTTATTATGTGACTGTGGGGGAGGGGCTGCAAAGGCCATAACTTCAGGAAGGGGTGGCAACTCCCTTCAGCAATGTCATAATTTTGAATGGTCACTGAATGGTCAATTGTAAGTCAAAGGAAAAAAGAATGACCCAGTCATATCATGGGCTGTCTAGTTAAAACACCAAAACACTATTTCTGGAAGCTTAGCACTCGGACAAAGTGCCTATAGTCAAGGTGAAGGTTTTCCCAGTTGCAATGTATGGCTGTGAAAGTTGCACCATAAGAAAAGCTGAGTGCCAAAGAATTGAGGCCTTTCAACTGTGGTGCTGGAGAAGACTCCTGAGAGTCCCTTGGACTACAAGGCGATCAAACTGGTCCTAGAGAAGATCAACCCTGACTGCTCTTTAGAAGGCCAAAGCCTGAAAATGAAACTTAAAATACTTTGGCCACCAAATGAGAAGAAAGGACTCACTGGAAAAGAGCCTAATGCTGGGAGCGATTGAGGGCAAAAGAAGAAGTGGGCGACAGAGAATGAGGTGGCTGGATGGAGTCACTGAAGCAATTGGTGTGAGCTTAGATGGACTCCGGGGGGTGGTAGAGGACAGGAAGGCCTGGAGGAACATTGTACATGGGGTCGCGATGGGTCAGACATGATTTCGCAACTAACAACAAAGCACTCAGACAAATCATCCATTATCATAGGGGTTCCCAAACCCTGGGCTGTGGTCTTTTTGGAACTGGGTCATGTGAGCAGCTGGGCAAGCTCCTCTCTCCCCCCCATCAGAACTGAGCCACCAAGCCATAATGGTTGGGGACCACTGTGTTAACAGGCACATAGACATAAACTTCTACATACCATTCAAAAGAGACAATCAAAAGCTGAAAAGGAAACAAATAGACCAAAACACCTCCTCTCCAGCAATCAACATTCAGATGAACAGAGATTAAATCAAGATTAAAATTATACCAACAGCCAAAGAAGCAAACAATATCCCAATCAAAAAACTTCCAAACAAGCTAACAGTAAACAATAGTGTAATCAAGGGACCATTCCCACCAACACCAACAGAACAGACCATTGGTATATAAAGCATAGTTCAGTATATAAAATAAGAGCAAACACTACTCCCTCATAACGCTGATGATGTTACCTAGTTTGGTAATGAAATGTCTGCAAGAAAAGCTCAGAGAACACCAAGGACCCCATAATATATTCAATATATTAGCCCAGAAAATTAAGACTTTTCAACATTAGGAAACTACTGTATAGAAAGCTATAAGCTTCTTTCAAGGCCGCTGTATGAATTGGTATTCCATGTCACCTTTGCAGTTACAGTGGAACCTCGGTTCATGAATGCTTCTGTTTGCGACCAATTCAGTTCCTGAACAAAAATTCCAGCTAAGTTTTGAATCGGTTCACGACTCAAAACTCCGTTGGCGAACAAAAATGGTATGGAAAGATTCATTTCTGTGCTGTTTTCCCTTCTGCACATGTACATAATTGTCTGCCCTTGCACAGTGAGGAACGCAACTAAATCAGTTCACAACCTCAGTCCAGGAATGTATTGCGATTATGAACTGAGGTTTTACTGTATATGAAAACCACAATATAGAATCATACAAGGGTATAGTCATTTTGTACACTACAGCTGACAGTTCTCAGAAGAAAGGGTGGCTAGATCCTTGCTATTAGTTGGTGATTTATTCCATTATTATCCTCCACAGCTAGGACTTTGCCTGGGTATTTGTAAGCAAAAGTTAGTTCCCATTTCTCATAGTATATATATTTACAGTTACAATGTCTTGATTTATAGTGCATGATATGTAGTTCCCTACAGAGCTTTCCCTAAGCCTTAGTTTCTGTGTGGAAGTGTGTGAAATATTTGTGTGCTTTTTCTGCAGTGGTCTTTCCCAGTGTGAAATGTAAACAGACAGTGTTAGGCAAGTAAACATCATGCATTCTTCCCACCCAAGCTGCTTCATGTGCAGATGTACATCCCAACAATGATCAGGCTTCTGGGAGTATTAACAGAACTTGGATCAGTAAAAGAAACAATATGGTTTAGTAGATAATTGTCATGATGGCTCTGGAACTCACTGGAAAACATGATCTCTATTGTTGTACTTGGGAAATCTTTCTTTGTCATCCTACATTCCACAGCCCTGTAAAGATGCAAATTTTAGTATCTAGAAGGTAAAGATGGTGAATTTCTTCACAATTGTTCTATTAAATTCAAAAATTATTGTAATAATTAAAAAAACAGTAAAAACCCTACCTTTAAATCTTAATGGGGATTAATTAATATTTCTGCCTTCTTTAGGCATGTGAATGGGGGAATAAAAATGATGCTGTCAACAATAAGAATTAGTTTGCAAGGCAGATACTTCCAAAGACCCTATATTAGGTGGATTTTGAATGAGATTTTGGAAAAAGTAAAATTGAAATTTTATAGGAGAGTTCCTAGCTGGATTCCAACGGTGGAAGCTATTGTGTACCCTAATCTTCTTGACCTAGGCAGTAAATAGATGTATAAGGATATATTAAACAAACGAGGGGGTTACAAACAGAAGCAGAACTGAAGAATCAAGGTTTGAAGCTGAACTGGTGGTACTACATGCAAATGAGGGAAAGATACAAAAAAGATTTAGCCAGTGAAGGCATTGCTACTGCTCCACAAAATGTTGACAAGGTGTTGTTGAGAGATGATTTGAAGCTGATAAGAAAATGCTACAACTTTTTACTAAACTGGAAAATGGAGGACGAACCTACAAAGGGAAATATGACTGCCTGGGGACAGGAACTTTTGGTACCCAGTACCAAAATGGCAGAAGGGGTGGATGAAGAATATTAAGATTGTGATGGCAACATCCTATAAGGAGAACGCTTATAAGATGTTCCATAGATGGCACCTACCACCATGGAGACTGGCAAAACACTACTCAAATGCAGCCCAAATTGTTGGAAGTGTACAGCTGAAAATCGAACCTATTGCCACATATGGTGGACATGCCCAAAGGCAAAAGAATACTGGGCTGGGATTATGGCATGCCTGCAGGAAATAACAGGAGATAAATTGGAGTTGAGACTGGAACTTTTCTTGCTGGGGTTCTTACTGGACAATTTGGGGAATTGTAATATAGGCATGTGGCAAAAGAAGAATGGGACAACAGAGAATGGGGTGGCTGGATGGAGTCACTGAAGCAGTCGGTGTCAGCTTAAATGGACTCCGGGGTATGGTAGAGGACAGGAAGGCCTGGAGGAACATTGTACACGGGGTCGTGATGGGTTGGACATGACTTCGTAAATAACAGCAACAATAGGCATGTGCAGTAAAGGTAAAAATAAAGGTTCCCCTTGCACATATGTGCTAGTTGTTCTGACTCTAGGGAGTGGTGCTTATCTCCGTTTCAAAGCCAAAGAGCCAGCACTGTCCAAAGACGTCTCTGTGGTCATGTGGCCGGCATGACTAAACACCAAAGGCTCATGGAATCCTGTTATCTTCACACCAAAGGTGGTCCCTATTTTTCTACTTGCATTTTTACATGCTTTCAAACTGCCAGGTTGGCAGAAGCTGGGACAACTAATGGGAGCTCTCTCCATTACGCAGCGCTCAGGATTCAAATTGCCAAACTGATGACCTTTCTGATCAACAAGCTCAGCATCTTAGCCTCTGACCCACTGTGTCCCTTCCTGTACAGGCATGTACAGTACTATTCACCAAAAGCAACGATATCGGGAATCAGCAAGATGTATTAGTTGTAATGGAGAAAACTGAGGAATTAGATAAAAATCTGTCTTTTGGATACCAGCTATGTGTTTATTACAGTATCTATCTATCAGTATCTATCTATCTATCTATCTATCTATCTATCTATCTATCTATCTATCTATCTATCTATCTATCTATCTGTCTGTCTGTCTGTCTTTCTGTCTGTCTGTCTGTCTGTTTATTTATTTAATTTTATTTATGGGATTTGTATGCCGCCCTATCTCCCGAAGGACTCAGGGTGGCTCACAACAGTAAAAAACATAAAATAAAAAATTATTAAACCTAAGATCCCATAAACAACCAATTAAAATGAAACATACAGTCATTAAACCCCCCCACCCCCATCAGTCCAAGTCAGCTAGTTGAAAGGGCCATGTTTTTAGGTCACGACAGAAGGACCTGAGATCTGGGGCCACCTGGAGCTCCAAGGCAGTTGATTCCAGAGGGCAGGTGCCCCCACAGAGAAGGCCCTCCCCCTGGGGGCTGCCAACTGGCACTCTCTGGATGATGGCACCCTCTGTGGGAGCACACAGGGTGATGGGAGATTGTTCCTGGCAGCAGATGGTCCTACAAATGCCCCGGGCCTAAGCCATGTAGGGCTTTATAGGTAAGTACAAGCACCTTGAATCTCACCTGGAGGGCAACCAGCAACCAATGCAGCTCATGCAGGAGGGGTGTAATATGGGAGTATTGGGATGCTCCCATCACAACCTGCGCGGCTGCATTTTGCACCAGTAGAAGCCTCCAGGTGGTCTTCAAGGGCAGCCCCATGTAGAGAGCATTGCAGTAGTTTATACAGGAGTTAATGAGTGCATGAGTGACCGTACGTAGGGCATCTATTCCTACTGGACTCAGGGCGGTGTACGGAGCATTAAAAAACGAAAAATACAAAAGTTAAAATCAAATATTAAATGACACGCCCTAACAAACAAGATAAAACTCTCAATCCAGGCTGTCTAGTGTAAAAAGCCAGGTCTTCAGTTCCCTGCGGAAGGAGCCAAGGTCGGGGGCTGTTCGGAGCTCCAATGGCAGC
>JANHFR010000826.1:79501-91409 GCA_032468015.1 Mimophis mahfalensis | reverse complement strand
TATGTGAAAATAATTTTATGGTTGGGGGTCACCACAACATGAGGAACTGTATTAAAGGGTCACAGAATTAGGAAGGTCGAGAACCACTGGATTAGCTGAAATTTAATCCAGACAAGATTGGGGGTAGTGTTGGTAAGGATAAAGTTGGACTCTGGGATTGAGATGAAGTTTATTCTGAATGGAATTATACTCACCAATAAACAGCAGACTTACATGTTTGGGTGTGCTCCTGATCTCCAGCTGTCACCAAGATGATAAAGTAGCAGCTTTGCCAAGGAATATATTAGCACAGTGATGGATATTGCACCAACTGCTGTACTTCATAATTTGGTTAGTCTTGGCAAAAGTTATCTACATTTTGATACATCTTCCACACTGTATTTCATATGGATTGCTTTTGAAAAGTGTCTGGAAAATGCAATTAGTAGAATTAGAAACCATCCCATGCATAGGTCTCACAGGAGACAGTATATATAGCTGCAGATTGAATTGTGGAGTCCGTCTAGCTCTCAGAGCTTGGTTGCAGGTGTTTCATTACTTGGCTAGGTAGCATTTTCAGTGCTAGAGAGGAGTTTACTCTCTATTTATATGCAATTGCTTGCCCTCTCAGTGTTGATACAGGTGTTTTCATCTTAGATGTTAGGATGGATGAGAACTTTTATCGATATACACATTTGAAAATCATGATGGGTTAAATTTCTTATTCATCTTTATTACATCTTCCTTCCTTTATAATCGAGCAGAAGCATGAAGTTTAGAAAACTAAGTAAGTCATGGTAAGTAAGTACTTACCATGTAAGTACTTGTGTATATTTTTTTACTTTTAAATAGGGAAGGATATTATATCATCTTAAGGTACATTAAAATTCCAATCAATTTAAATCTGTTTGCATCTAAAATAATAAATTGCATTTATTGCTATTTAATTGCCACAGAGTGTTTTTTTTTTAAATTCATCGTAGAGATCTGGGAAGCAATGCTAGGTCACAGATGTAGATTTGTGAAGACAGTAATGCATGTTACCAAGCTGAATTTAATGAAATTCCCCTCAAAATAAATAAGGATCCAGATATCCCAGTGAGCTTACCACACATTAAAGTTTCTGCATATTTTAGTATTGGAATGTTAGACAGAACACAAGAAAAAAAATGGCATAGGTGCATTCAGAGCAGATGACAGCAAAATGAGCAAACATTGTGATTGGGCACCTGGATGCACCTAAAGATCTGAGATGGATCAGCAGCAGAAAGGAGTTCCTAATCCTGCTATATAGGGCCTCTGTCAGACCTCACTTGGAATACTGTGTCCAGTTCTGGAGACTTCACTCAAAATTGATATTGATAAGATTGTGCAAGCCCAGAGATTGGCAACAGAAATGGTGCAAGGTCTGAGGGACAAAACATATGAGGAGAGATTGGAAGAACTGAATATATACAGCCGGAGGACAGAAGGGAAAGGGGTCACATGACTAAAACCTATTAAGGGTGTGAATAATGTCCTAGAAGGAAGTATTTTCAATATTAAGCAAAAATCAGGAACGTAGGAGCGTAACCTCAAACTGATGGGAGAAGAATTCAAAAGGAATGTTAGAAACTATTACTTCACAGTGGTGGAAGCTTGGAACAAACATCCAGGGGAACTAGTGGGTTGATCATCAGTTACTGAATTTAAACATGTTGCTCTTGGAATAAACACGTCCAGCATCCAACAAAAATTTAAAATACAAAATTAAAATAAAATCAATGCAATGTAAAAAAAATAAATTAAAATGAAAACAAAAAATAATTTCAAAGGCAGACTCCATAGACCTCCAGATCTTTTTCTGCCATCAGTTTTCTATGTTTATAAGAGAGAGTCTTTAAATGACATTGAGAATGATTTGAGAATCAAATAATTATTGGTATGACAGAGTCCAGGAATAAGATTTTAGAAAGGTCCATCACATGGAACTGGTTGCAGACAAATATTATCCTAGAAAGCAGAATAAGGATTTGATTCAGAATACAGCTGGATTAATTTAGATGCCCTTCTTAGTTCCTCCTTTGTTCAGTGGCATAAATCAGGAAACCATTATTCTTTGAGAGACCAACCTAAAGCTATTACAGTATTTGCAAAACATAGTATTATAATTTGTTGTATAATGCAGAGAATAAATTGCTATCTCAGCAGAGATTAAAAATGAATTCTCTTAAATTCATTACAGCAAGGGAACATGTCTCTTTTTGGAATGTATAAATGATGTAACATGTATCATCAGTGGCAGGGATGGGTGTGGCACTGGTGTGGCAACCGGTTTGCTTTGCGTGCACGTGCGCGCTTAGAGTGCATGCATGCCATGTGCATGCATTTGCTGAGAAGCGCCAGAGCAGAAAAATAAAACAGGAGCGCCAATCAGCTGTTTCTTAGCCCAAACAGAACATGTGCACAGCCACACAGAAACACGTATGTTCCTTTTGTGCTAGGAAACAGCTGATTGATGCTCCTGTTTTATTTTTCTGCTCCGGTGCTTCTCAGGTGTTTCCTAGCACAAACGGAACACACATGCTTCTGTGTGGCTGCGTGATCGTTCTGTTTGGGCTAGGAAACACCTGAGAAGCGCCAGAGCCACAAAACAGCTGAGGTGCACCAATCAGCTTTGGTGCATCTCAGCAATAAAGGATAGGCCAGAAGCGTGGGTGGGTGAGTGGGCCCAACTTGCACACGCCTCTGTTGACGCTAACAACCAGTTCATCCGAACTGGGCCGAACCAGTAGGAACCCACCCCTGATCAACAGTTAAGATTATAAACTGATCTGTATGTATGAGATAATAAATTCCACTCTAGTCAGTGGACCTTACTCTGAGTAAACATACTTAGAATCAAGCTATTAGTTTTTTCCTAATATATCGTGCACAAAAAATGCAGCTTTTATAAGATATATATTTGATAGTGTTATCCAAACAGAACAAATAGCATGTTCTTTTTATGGAATACAACTGTCCTATTACAGGGCTGCCTTAAGTTCTTTCTGTTCAATGGCATTCTGCTATTTCTGATGCTTATGAACCTTTTAGAGAGGTCTGCAAAAGTGCTTTAGTTCCTTAGACAGACATCATGAACTTGGAATGGATTGGCAAAACTGTGATATAGTAAACATGAATCACTTAAAAAAAACCCCTAAATTTGGGGTCAGATCTATGGGATTCCCATGTTGATTATGTGAGAAACTGTTGAACATATTGTACATATTATTTTTGGGGCTGGGACTTTCAAACTCCCTTTGTGATGTATTATTGGTTCTTATTAGCTATTGCTGCAAGGGTGGGAAACTTTAAGACCCTGCTGCCAATTTTAAATTAGTAAAAGTGACCTGTGCCAAAATCCATATTTGAATGTTGCTGTTTCTCAAGAGTGTCTTTGAAAGTTGGAAACAGATAATGATTACTAGGAAGCACAGTAAAGCAAGATGAAGAAATAGCCAGATCCTCCTGGCTGGAAAATCATAACTGTTACCTAAGATAAAAAAAGCCATTTTTCACTGTGAGAAATGCAAATCCCATATCTGCTTAGCTAGCTGTTATCATGGGCTGCCTTGCTTAGGTGATGCTACCCACTTCCATGCTTAGTCCAAAGAGAAACATGGAGACATATAACTCTGCTTTGTTTCTCCTCAGTCTTGACTACAAATCAGTTGAAGACGTAAAGTAGAAAACTAGAGGAAGAAACCAGGGTAACCTAGCACGATATAGTACCTTGACTGGAATTTGGACCCTAGCCCATCCCAGTGTTGTCTCTTTTGATTAACCACGACCAACAAGCATTATCAGGGAAGCATATTAATAGGAGTAAAATACTCATCATTTTTATTTATTTTAACTTACTCTATCACAAGTCTTTCTAATGAGCACCACATCACTATTTTTTAACAGTAAATGATCAAAACAAACCATTGGATTTTGTACTGAAGAAAGAGAAAATACTCCAATTTTACATAGAGTGGCCACATGCTCAGTATTATATTTTGTTGCATTTATATTTAATATATGATTGTTATCTCTAGACTTATTAGATACAGATTTGTGTCCTCTGGATCCTAGCACTGGAGAGTTTTTATCTTTGACTCTGGGAGAGATGGCATTTCCTCCCTCAAAGCCAATATGCTCTTATAGCATAAAGTTTCTGCTGGAAGAGACTGGATTAGGATGTTTTAGGGAGGACAATACTGGTGAATAAAGACAAGAAATAAAGCAACTCAATTGATTTAGGCAGCTGGGAAATAGCTCTTTTGATGGAGTTATGGCTAGAAAGTTTAAGAAATCCACCTATGTTGCACTGTAGACACTTTTTAAAATTTGAAAATAACGCTGCTCATATATACAGGTAATCCTTACTTAAGGGACAGAATTGAGCAAAGTGGTCATTAACAAGGATAGCCTGTAATCCTGATTGTACATATCACCAATCAGATAGGAAGTTGTTGAAAACAACTTTGTTCCAAAGCGGATTTGAGATGGTAAAGTGAGAGAGAGGTAGCACCTGTAATGAATTATGGCACCATTAGGATATGAAATGTGGTGATAAATTAGAATAATGGTTTTATGTTACTATGTTTTACTGAATGTGTTGCCACTACATTGTTGGATGCAGAATTCTACATTGCTTGGAATTAAATACCTGAAGCAGCATAAAAATAACTAAGATAAAATTAGTAAGTGGAAGTAAATGTTTTGGGCTTGGCATGTCAAAAATTCAGAAAATACCTAACTTGATTCTGCTGGTGTGTCACCTTCCCCCCACCAAACAATAGAAAAACAATTCTCTAGCTCCCTTACATTTAAACCCCCCATAAATTGTGGCATTCAGCAAAAGTGCCAAGTCTGAGCCTGAAGTTCAGTCCCAGGCCTTGCCTTCAGCTTTAGTATCACCACTGCCATCTAAAATGTTTGCCTTGTGCTGCTCCTTAAGGTGTGCAAGTCTTGAGCAATGGTGCAATTGTCCTCACAGCCCAGCATTCCTGAGGATGTGTCACACATGCTGCTTACCTTCAAGTGGTGTTCTCTTTTGGCTGAGAAGCCTCTGCAGCCAACCCAAGGATGCTCTGGCTCACATGGGACTTTCATTTATTTAAAGCAGCTTCACAGCATAGTCTTCTGTGGGTTCCACACACTCCAAAAATCACACAATGGCATACCTTCAAATATGGTTGCTGCCAGTTGTTGATAAATGCTGGCATATCATCCAAAAGGTTGTGGTATGTCACCTTTGATCCCTGTTTCATAGGTTCACCATCAGTGTCCCTGGAATAGCCTTTCTATCACTATCGGTGAATTCTGATAATTCTTTTGCATTTACTGGCCTGCAAAATAATGTAATATATCGTAATACTAGTACAAAGTAAATGATTTATCATCGATTATTAAATGAACTCCAGAAGCCATGATAAAAGTGAGAGGTGCATCATTAGAAACAAATCTGAACAAATCTTCACTGTAGTATAGACCAATATAAGGAGGGTGGGATATATAAATGGAAGGTATATACGGGTAGTACTTGACCATTCAGTGACCATTCCAAGTTGTGACTAAAATGCTGTGGGCTAGCTTAGACTGAGAAACATCCAGTTTGCTTCTGTGGCTAAAGATTAACTAGAACTAGACCCCATATACCCAATTTAATTTTTATTTATTTATTTTTCACATTTCTATACCGCCCACTTCTCTCAAATATATCTCAAGCACTACATTACTATTGAGTGTTTTTTGGAAAAGGGTCACACTGTTACAAACATTTGATGGATGATGGTTTCATTCAGCTTAATGGCAGTGGTTGGTCATCTACAGTATCTCTTTGAACTTTCAGATCCATTGATATGAATCTAAGCAGTTAATTTACTTATCTTGATTTTTATTAACTCTTCAAAAAAAATTGTTGTGAATGATGACATTTTTGTTTTTAGTTCTAAAAAATGGCAAATATATTCCTGTTTTAAAGGGCAAAACAACACTATAGAAGAATGTCTGGGAACTGAGTGCCTCCCAGATACATTGAACTGGAGGCAATGGGAATTTATAGTTGGAGAGATCTAGAGTTGGATAACATTTCCATAGAACTGAAGGGGCTTATATTAGGTGTATTTAAAATTTGAAATAAAGCTTTTTTTAAAATTGGTGAAGTATGCTGAAGAGTTAAGGTGAGAGGTGAGATGGAGCTTTGAGTGTAATCTGAGAGATTTGAATGCTTTTAAAGATGAATTGAAGTGTGTGTGTGTGTGTGTGCGCGCGCGCAAGAAAATTGACGTAAACTTCCTGTGAGAACTCTGTGTTCGGTGGCCAGGCTTTGCTGAGTAACAGAGCAAGAAGTCAGAACTGTGATTATTTGCACTGACCAGAGCTTGTCTGGCTGGGGCTGTGCTGTCTCCACACAGTTGGACTAGATCACGCTTGACACAGTGAGAGAGGGAGAGAGCAGCTTGTGGCTCCAGCAAGTCGGGCCCACTAGGCAGGTTGATGAATGTGCTGAGCTTTAAGAGCTTGCCACCCAGGCCAGGCCAGCCCAGGCCAGCCCGGCCCATCCACAATGACTTACAGTTTCCCAGTCTCCCTCCCTTCACCTCCCCCTCATTTCTTCCCCTCTGCACCAGGACTGCTCTCCACATAAACACTGCTACTCTATCTTCAAAGCCTAGTCATCATGTCAGTGTGTCAGTTTAGAGCAGGCTGGGATCACCCTGCTGGAAAGCCAGGCTGCTGTTGGCTGAGCCTCTTCAAATAAACAGGGTTAAGACAAGGCATTTCTTTCTGTTTTCTAAATTGCAGAGGCTGCTTTTCTCCTGGAGGCGTTGAAAGTATTCCTCCCCCCCCTTCCTAAAACATAGGCAGCACAGCACCAAGTTGACGTGAAATATTTCTTCCAGGGTTGTGACACATTTCCCCATTTACGCCTCTGCCCAGAGGTTATGTTGTGCCTCCTCCTGAGAACCTTTGCAGCGGAGACGTCTGTGTGGGAAGGAAGCCTTGAGGGGTTGCACAAGGCTGTCATCTCTTCGGAAAAATGTGCTTTACTTTCATATTGTTCCCAGCAGGATCTTCCCATTCCATGCATCTGTTTTCATTTTCTTCCCAATGGTTGTTTCAAGACATTTTCTCCTGCATCTTTCCTTTCTCTTCTTCACCCTCTGAAACCCATTCAGACATGATGAATTTCACCTGTGCTTGAAATAGGGAAAGAAACAATAAAAATTTATAGGTGCCTAGGGAAGCGTTGTTCAACAAACCATCACCAATCCCACAAGTCATCTCTGCAAATAATCAGCAATAAAAACTTATTTTAAAAATCATGTAAATACTTGGAGCATGACATAAGGAGATGGACCCAGGAAGTGTTTTTTTTTAAATGGTTTAAAAAAATTGCCTATGTTTAAATTTGTATAACTGGCTCTCAGGGTAAATGGCTCGGCTGGTCTGAAAATGATTGATCCCTAATATAATTTCAGGTTTGTTTGTTTTCCTACATATTTTGGTGGATTTCTATTTTTAGCATGTCATATTAATGTATTTATTTAGCTAAATATACAGTGCAGTACTATGTGAAGCAAATGATTGGTATTGATCCTGAATGCATTTCTCATTCCAAACGAATATTTTTGAGACAATAAATACAATTGGTGTTTTTGGAAACTGACTGGGTATCACTAATTCTGTTGACGAGGCTATGATAGTTTGAGGAGAAAAACATAAACTATCTTTTTAGTTGCTTAAGCTGCATAAGTCTAGTGAGAAATGTTAAGCATTAAAGAAAGGTAAGCAAACAATTTCTAAGTCACAACCCAACCCAACCATTGCCTCCCTTTTCCAACTAGTCTTCGACTTACTACCTTTCATTTACAGTTACAACAGCACTGAAAAGAAGATTTATGATTTTTTCATAGCTGTTCATTTAGTTACAGTTTGAAGTTACAACAGTACTGAAGAACTGACCATTTTTTTCACACTTATGACAGTTGCAATATCCTCATAGCCAAATGGTCAAAATTCAGATGCTTGGAAACTAGCATGTATTTATGACAGTTGCAGTCTCCTGGGGTCACGTGATCACCTTTTGCAAATTTCTGACAAGTAAAGTCAATGGAAAAGCCAGATTCACTTACTATTACTACACATATTATTAAATTAATTGCAGTGGTTTACTTAACAATTGTGGCAACAAAGATTGTAAAATGGGACAAAACTCATTTAGCAACGGTCTCACTTAAGAAGAGGAAATTTAGGGTCAATTGGAGTCATAAGTTGAGGACTACTTCTAAGGCCCACATGGCTATTGCCAGCAGTTATTTATTTATTTTATTTATGTGGTAGAGACAAATCCACCACATATTATTGTATTTGATTTCAAACATGAGAATACTGGTGACATTCTCATGAAGAATGTATTTTATTCTTCAGTGATTGATTGATTGATTGATTGATTGTGTCACCAAGGCTGTGTATATGATTGCCCTGCCTTTTGAGTAACTTGCAGCTTCTCTGGCTTACCATCCTTCCGTTAATTCCTCATAGGGAACTCCCCAGAAGAGTCGGCAAACACAAAGGCTTCAGAAAGATGGAAAAAAGTTGGAAGGAAAGCAGCACTTGCCCTGTCAACCCCAAAATATCACTCTGAAAATTAAATGAAAAAATAATTTTATTTTACAAGAGAAATCTTTTGAGATCATGAGGCATTTTCATTTCATTTTAGTGTTACAGTTAGCCCTCAAAATCATAACTGAGCCTAAAATATCTGTGGCTAAGTGAGAGAGTTGTTAAGTGAATTTTGCCCATCTTATGACTTTTCTTGCCAAAATTAGTAATTAAGCTTAAGTGAATCTGATTTCCCCCTTGATTTTGCTTGTCAGAAGGTCACAAAAGTCAATCACAAAAGGTGATCACGGGACATTAAAACTGTCATAAATAGGTGACAGTTGCCAAACATCTGAATTTTGACCAGATGACCAGATGCTACAGTGATCATTTGTGTGAAAAATGATCATGTCACTTTTTCAGTACTGTTGTAACTTTGAACAGTAACTAAACAAACTGTTATAAGTTGAGGCCTTTTGTGGATGATTTGAGAAGACCCATGATAATGCTATTATTATTTTTAAAATTATTACTTATTGAATTTATTTATGACTTTATCCATCTTGGTGAGATACCATCCATAAAAGGTGTGATATAAATAATTATAAAAAATAAACAAACACTGGAATAATTATGTGAATAGTCATCGATGAGCAGACAATACTTTTTATATTTGGTGTGGATTTATTATTTGAAATGTTATTCTTCAACACACTGAAAGGACCACCTACTCTGGATAATAATATCACATCAAATACTTTTACTCCAAGGAACTTGCTTATTATTCTTTCAGGGATTGTCCAAGACGATCTATTGCTGAAGGCTGAAGGAGAACTTCCCATCAGCCAGGAGGACTAGGATACATGGTTTTCCAATGTTCCACATATACTTCCAATAAGGTTGTCTCCCCCAGCAACAGCAACCACATCATCCATCCATCCTTCAATCCCAAACAAGTAGGACAGTGAAACCAGTTATTGGGAGAGGTGGTGGCTTTTCTTTCAGTGGATATCTTCAAACAGATGCTAGAAAAAGTGCTTTAATGGAAAGCTTTAATAAAAAGCTTTTAATAAAAAATGCTTTAATGAAAAGCTTTACTGGAAAGCTTCCTTTATACAAAAGTTCTTATAAAAGAAGTCTTACATCCAGCAGTACTGTGGTTTGATGAAATGCTGAAACTTACTTCCTATTTATTTAATTCTGAGATCTTCCGTTGCTTCACTTTACCTAGTACAATTTAATTTTACTAACAATCAGTAAAGTTATACTATTCCCCAAATCAAATTTAGAGTGGGACTATATGTAGTCGAGAATGACTAGCACGTGTGTGTGAGGGGAACCCTTACCTTTATGTGTATAAAGTATAATATTGTTTGATCTAAGAAAAATCCAGTGTAAACTTAATTAGCAGTACTTTTTTCTGCTTTTTAGCAAGACCATAGTTTTAAAATATGTCAATAAACTGCAGCTTGTGACCTAGGTATTATATATTTATATTTAAGAAAAGTGTCAATAGAAGCATATAAACATGCTGTGAAAACACCTGCTCACTCTCTTATACATAACATGCAAAAACAAGTTGATTTTGATCAAGTCTGTATTTGTTTCCCAACAGGTAAACCTGGCAACATTTTTGGCATGACTTGCAAGCTAATTGTCATTTGGGCTGATCCTGTACTGAACTGATTCCAACAAAAAAAAAGTCTGTGTCCTTGTATAATCAGCAAAATTGCAAGCTGTTATTGGCTGTTTCTCTGTTAAGTTCATCTGTTTACACAGACTGACTCACTGTATTTAGTCTCTGTGGTATTTTGCTGTCTGAAGTATAACAGGTGAATATGCAGGCAGTTCTCATACCTGGGATGAATGTCCTGGGGAATTAAGAGTAGCTTAATCAACTTCATTTTCACAAGCTGTAGTAATAGAGAAAACAAAGGTGGAGACTTCCAAAAGAGACTGAAGAGCAACTGAGTTCAAACAATAAATAACTCTGGACATATCATCTAAAAGTCAAAATTTCAGCTGGAAAAAATACATGTTCCTCTAGGCTTCCCCCCCAGATCTTAAAACTATTGTTTCAGAATATATGTTCAATTGGTGAATTTCGTAGCTGCACATGAATTTAATAGCATTAACTATTTGTGAGTCAGTAAACTATTTACACAACTGATGTCCATGTTAGAAAGGCATTAATCTATAGTGGCAATAAAAATAATCAGGTAAAGCATGCAGTAAAAGCTTGTTTAATTCTTTTCAATCCCTTCAAAATAAGTTTGCTCCAGTTATATATGATTGGTAAGGAAGGGAGAGGAAATTTAACAATGGAACAGTTAACAGCTAAGAGCTGAGTGGTCTTTCTCCTATAGATTTGTTGGGGATAATTTCACCCAAAATTGTTTTTTTTAATAGGGACTTGTCCTATTTTTTGTATTATTTTTTCTTTTGGCTTCTCCTCCTAGACCAGATTTGGTCCTATTCTGTTTTCAGATAGTTCTTCCGATGATGGGCAGGGTATCAAACTCTTTATGATTTCTTTAGAAATTTCTTTAGAATATTGGGTTAAAAAGAGTAAAACATGTAGAAGCATTCTTAAACTTGGCATTTGTAACAAACACTATCTCTAAATTTTTACAGGTGTTTGTAATTGTTCAAGAACTTTTTTTTAAAGTGAATTAAAAGCAATTTACTCTACATGAAGCTACCCTTGAAGACTCCTGGAAGCTATACTTGGAATGCAGTGATGCGGGTAGTTATGGGCACCCCTAGCTACATCCACTACTCAGTGAACTAATATGATGGAATAGGCTGCTGTGTACATTTCATTATTAGAGTATTAATCCATACATGGCACTGGGTGCTTTGTGGGAAGTTCTGTCCCCGATGGTATCTGTCCCTACCCTACCCCACTGTATAGTACAGTGACACACTTTAGATCTCTTCCTCTAAGTAGGAAGCACATATTTCAAGTGAGATATAAGTTATGAAATTACCAAAGAAAAAACAATTGAAAGATTGCAGCTATGAATAAAAATTATTCACTTGGATGGGACTTTACTTTAAATGTTTGACATTGTGCCAGCAAATAACGTTTCCTGTGCCAGTTATTTGATGGTGAAAGCTACTTCCTAATATAAGTGTTTTTACTTTTTTTCTAATTTGTCATAGAGTTTTAATGTATGCATTATAGAATATTCCTAATTTAGAGTAGATTGTAGATTGATGAGAAGTATATGAAAAAATACAGAAGAACTATACAAGAATGAGCTTAATGTCCCTGATAACCTCAATATGGAGCTCACTGACCTGGAGCCAG
>JANHFR010000826.1:63804-77838 GCA_032468015.1 Mimophis mahfalensis | reverse complement strand
AGCCAGCATGGAAGAAGAAGAGTTCTGGGAGTTGAAGTCCATGAGTCATAAAAGAGCCAAGGTTCCCTATCCCTGGTCTAAAGGATGCCTGAAACTTTTCAACACCATGGGAATTTCTGTCAAAATCTTGGATGATATGATTACCTTTAGGAGGTGAATCACAGGAAAAGACAGTGTGATATGTATTTATGTAGACTTCAGGTTGTATCTAACATTCCTTGTTCAGAGAGAAAAGGGCAAGGGAGAACTGAACTCAATATATTTGCCTAGGAAGCAAAACTAAAACATTTGAGGATAACAATTAAAAATGTAGTAAAAATAACAATAAAAATTTGTTTAGAAGACCATTGCAAATTGGAATGCATAAATGAGAAGCTGAAATAATGCCAAAGAAGTATCAAGCTAAAGAAAATAAAAATATAGAGAGAGTGTTATGATTAGCATCTAAGCTATTTTCCAAATGATAAAAGCAAAGCACTATTTATTTTAAAGTGTTAACTTTAAAAAAAGGTCAAGTATAAGTTAATAAAGTTTTCTTGCTATAGAGAATGAAAAGGATAGGCTGCTGTCTTGTTTTTTTTATCCTTTAAAAAGTTTGGTTACGGCTCTTCAAGTATGAACCCTGATCTGAATTAGGACAATGATGTTAAGGCCTGCTAAGGTTCAAAATCTTTTTTCAAAGAAAATATACATTTAAATAAAAAGACTGTATTTGTGGAGTATTGTACCAAAAGACCTAGATCCTAATAATGATCATACAAAATACAAAGTTGGAATCTTTGGGGATGGGAAGAAAGGAAGCAACAATATAATCTTTTCCTACAAACTGCCTGTGATATCCATCTACCCAAGAAGAAACTGTTCTAGAAGAAACTCTACATCAAGAAACGGTTAGGAAAGGGTTGATTTTGCTGCCTCCACAAAACGATTTAATTATCTCAGGTTTTTAAAGTTGGCAATGAATAATGCAAATCAGTGTGTTGCCATATTAGCACTGCAGAGAAAACACTGCTAAAATATAAAGCATAGTACATATTTAAGATTTGTAGTGATTTTTTGAGTGGGTGTCTTATCTCTTTAAACTTTGTCAAAGTTTAGTCAGTTACCTCAGGAGAAGTCATAGTCAGGAGAGGTCATAGTATAGTAGCAAGGCAAAAATCAAACTCTGGCCCCATTAAAAAAAAATCCTGAACTTAAACACCAAATTTAACATTTAGGGGAAAAAAAAACCAACTTTATGAATTCTGTGTCAGTGGCACAGAGGACACTAGTTGGTGTTTTAAACTCTACCCCTATCTCTTAAATTCTTTGGTAGGTTTCTAGAATGAGGTAACTTCTCCTTGATATAAATTACTGTGAGAAAAGCCAAACTAGCAAGAACACAGAGCATGGGAACATTAGCTGTACTTTCATTTGGAAAAGAAAATAACTTTTATAATTTAATAAACTTTTCAATTTGTAATTGAATTTGTTTTTTTTTTTAATTAGAAGAAGGCCAGTGGAGATGTGAGATTTCTTTTACGAACCTGCCAGTAAGCTAAAAGTTTTTCTTGATGGAAGGGAAACTAAGTAAAACTACTTTTGAAAGTGAAACTTGATACAAGATATAGAACATTTTTCACTGTTTTTTCTTCTGAAATGACTTGCCTGTTGAAATAATTAAACCCATTATTAAATGTCAAAATAAAAACATTTTACTTTACTAGGCTGTACAATATCAGACAAGTACAAGATGATACTAAACTCTTTCCTGCCATCTAGGTCCATATTTGTGTAAGTCAGATATGAAGCTCCACTTTTTTTGCTATTATTTTAAATTTTTCATTCATTCATTCATTCATTCATTCATTCATTCATTCATTCATTCATTCATTCACTACAATGTCCATCTTACTAAATGATGCTGGGCTGGCCAGAGTTCAAAAATATATGGTTAAAACAATAAAATATTTTTTAAAATAAATGCAATAAAAACCATCCAGAATACAATAAATAGCAGCTGAGATATTTAGTGATTTAGCAGTAAAGTCAGAAAATGGGGCCCTTGGCATATTCAGTGCCCCAGGCTCAGGAATACAGATAGATTTTTAAAGCCTTATGCATGATCAACAAGATTGTGGACATTCTAAACGTCAGGGGAGACTATTCCACAGAGCAGGAGCCACTGCAGAAAAGCCCCATCTTCTTGTTCCCACCAGCTGAAATTCTTTGGCTAGTGGAATCGGTAGCCTTCTGATGAATTGGATGAGTTGAGACTCATGGAAAAAGTGATCCCTCAGGTAACCCAGTCACAAGCCATATTAAAAAGTGACAGCCAGTGCCTTGAATTGCACCCCGAAACATACTGATAACCAGATCATGCAATAGTGATATTATGCATGCTGGATATTTACCACCATTTACTATCTGCCCTCTGGTTGCATCCTGCAACACCTGAAGTTTCTGAATGCCCTTCAGGGGCAGCCTCATATAGAGTACATTGCAGTAGTCTAAATGCTGATTACAGGGGCATGTGTTATGGTGACCAGAATGGGTGCAGCAGCTGCACTATCCAAAAGTTTGCAAGGGCTCTGTACCACAGCTGGCCCTGAGAGCTATCTTTATTGTATAGTCACAGGTCAACTAAAATGAAAAAAAATCAGAAAGAAATGTAAAAAGGTCCAGGCAAATATTAATACCTGAGAGAAAATATGAGAGAGTGTGCCTTAAAAATAATAAAAAACAGCAGTATCTGGCTTGACATCACAATTTGTCTAAAAAAGCACTGTCTCTAGTAGCTCTAGTTAAGCATGGCCATTGAAATTAATCTTAGCTGCTTTGCAGTTTTATCTCATGTTTTGCCTTCCTACCACAGAGTAAAAAGGAAGAAATATGGAATTATTTTGTATTTATTTTATTTAAATAATTTAAATTTAATATTAAATATTTAAAGAAAGTCAGTTTGGACTAGCGGTTAAGGCATCAGAATAAAAAGTGGGTGATGTGAGTTCAAGTCCTTAGCCATGAAAGCCAGCTCAGTGATTTTGAGCCAGTCACTTTTTCTCAGCCCAACTCATCACACAGGGTTGTTGTGGAAAAAATAGGAGAAGGAAGGTGTGTTGGATATGTTTTCCACCTTGAGTTATTTGTAAAAATAATAAGAAATAAATAATTTGTATAGTTACCACTTACAACAATGATGCTGGGCATTGCAGAGAGATTAAAACTTCAAGAAAATATAGGTCATGATCAGTGGTAGGATTCAATTTTTTTTACTACTGGCTTGGGTGTGGCTTAGTGGGTATGGCTATGCTGTTGGCCAATTAGAGGTGGTGTTTGCTGGTCTCGGCCAATCAGAGGTGGTATTTGCCAGTTCTCTGAACCAGACAAAATTATCGCTACTAGTTCTCTGGAACCTGTCACAACTGGCTGAATACCACCTGTGGTTATAATGCCCAAGGTTAAAACAATTATTCCAAATCAAGAACAGCAGCAAAGCAAAGATTTCCTAAGCCCAAAATGCACAATATCTATTAAATAAAATTCTATTAAATAATGTAAATTGCTGTTGAAACTATGACTTATACTTAATGACCAACTAAATGTGATGCAAAAGTTGTGTATTTTTATAGCTATTGTTGGAAGCATCAGAGAACACAATGAGGTTCAACATAATGGATACAGGGAAATTTTAACTATTTCCTCCTATTCTGAGGGTTGTGGTTTCAATTAAAATACCCTTCTATGACGCTAGTATATATATTGGGGAGAAAACTGTTTATACACAAAACAGTTGTATGTGTGCATATGCAGGCACTTATATTTTTAATATAACTGTAAAGTACTTTAGATTCAAGACAAAAATGATATTTCAGAGCATGTGAAGATGCCGGTGTAGCCGCTGTGTGCAACTTTCTAATGCAGGCGTCTGCAACCTTAAACACTCAAAGACCCATTTGGACCCATTTTCCACAGAAAATATCAGAAGTTGCAAAACCTGGGTGGGTGTGGCCAACTCAATATCACTCACTCCCACCCAGTTATATGATTCCCCCCCACCATGCTTACCCAGCTGGTCATTAGGGCAGAGTTAAATTATTTGCAAGGCCCAGCCCTGCCTCACCCCCCCTTCCCAGCCATCTCTTGTCACACCCGGCCTTGCCTACTGGCCACTTGCCTCAAAGGCCTCAATGTATTTAGAGTTCTGTAAAAATGTAGTTCACCTTTCTCTCTCTCACTGGTCTGACCTAGGCTTCACAAAATCATGAAGCAGACTCCTTGTCCTGACAAAACCCCTTTTTATTAGGCTACAGTGAATTCTTACCATTCACATCCAGTAAAGTCCCAGCAATCAGTCTTTCAAGAGTGAATTACAACCACGGACCTTATTAGGCTTGGAGAGCTGCCAGGCTGATAGCTTCCAAGCACAACACTGTACAAGAAAATACTTGGCAAGGAATCTCTGAGTCATGAACAAATCTTCACACTAATTAAACAAACTAATTGTGTCCTGCAAACACCATTCCCATTTCATTCCTCTTTATTCCCTATGGGAGGGGCAATTCACTATCCACCTGTAACTTTACTCCTGAGTTGACCCCTGTTCCTTAACTGTTCCCTTCTCCTGGCAGCTCGGCGCATGCGCATATTGGGAACATGCTCCAGCTGTTCTTCTGCCCCCCTGATCTCTGACCCCGAAGGCAGCTGATAACTATCAGATGGCCCTGGCCTGATCTCTGCCTCTGACATGGAGCAGTCATCAGAACCTTCCACAGATTCCAGGACTGGCTCATGCTCTTCCCCAACCTCTTCACTATCTGAGTCTGCCACCAGTTCCACTGCCCGGCCACAGCACACATGCTCTCTGTCTCTGTCTCTGTCTCTGTCTCTGTCTCTGTCTCTGTCTCTGTCTTTGTCTCTGTCTCTGTGTCTCTTTCTCTTTCCCTCTCGCTCTCTCCCTCTCTCTTTGCCTTCCTCTCTCTCTCTCCCTCCCACTGTCTCTTTCTCTCTTTTTCCCTCCCTTTCTCTTCTCTCTTTTCCTCCTTCCCTCTGTCTTTCTCCTCCCTCCCTCCCTCTATTTCTCTCTCTGTGTGTGTCCCCTGGGGAGGATGGGTGCTGGGTGGAGGGAATCTGATGTTCAGAGGCCAATGAGTTGATGATCAGCTGGTCAGCAGAGAGCCAAAGATCAGCTGGCCGGCAGGGAGGCAGGTCATCACAACACCGGTGGTTCTGCAGGAAAAGCAACTGACATCCGGGAGGAGAGAGAGAGCTGCTGCTGCTGCAGCTGCTGTTGCCAGGTGCAAGTGGGGCAGGGTCGCATTGCGGTTCTGCATTGTAATGGGCTCCAGGAGAAGAGGACCCCGTCTCCACCATTGTGAAGCATGCTACATTTCACTGTGCTGAGCAAGGTGCTGTGAGAGCAGCAGGCAGGCCATGGAGGCAGAAACAGTAAATGTAGTGCAACGAAGGCAGAATGCTGTTTCCACGCAAAGGCAAGCGCAGGGGTGGTTCACTCCCGCATTAAGGCTCTGGCCATCACCACCGCCACAACAGGGCAATAGCTTTTTCACCCCTCTGCCGCAACCAGGTGATAGGGAGCCATGGCAGAGGGATAAAAGACCCACATGCCCAGAGCTCCACGTTGCCAACACCTGTCCTAATGGATTTGTCTTTTCCTGGGTTTGTACACTTATTTCTATAGCTGTTACACAATCCTGGAAAATGAAACACTGTAGACATTCACTCTGATGAACCATTTTGCCTTTAAATCCAAAATATTGCACATCCAGAGTGATGACAAAAAATGGGCAACAATCACCATGTCAGCCACAATATGCATAAAAACCAAGTAGAGCTTCTGCTGCAGCATTGTGACTAAGGTTTTGATTTTTTTGATCATATCCTATGGTGCATATCTCATTTTGAATAGGTAAGTGGTGTGAATCAAAGGATTACAATCCATATCCACTGCTTTCAATCCTTAAATTCTCATAAGGATTTAGTACTATCCTCCTTGTTGAAATCCATTACTATGGCCTAAGGATCACTCTGGCTCTCTGTTACATTCTTACACTTTCATTAATTCATTTTAAAAAATTCTTTCTTGGTTTGGGCATAAATAGAATAATAAAAATGACTGAAACACTGGGAAGTTTATTGTACTGCTTTCCACTGATACAGAAATTTAAAGCATGTGGTCGTTATCATTGTTACTGTTATAATTATTATTTTCACGTTGCTAAGTATATAAAGAAAGTTTTGAATATGAAGGAGTGAGAAATACACTGAGGGTTCTTTCCTGTCTTCCCAAGACTCCCCTGAGCTTTCTCTGCTTACTAAAAATATACCAGCATTTCCCACCACTCTTCAAACGTGATAGTTATAAGATGTTGGTCTTTTTTTTCCAAAAGAAAAAAAAGAAAAAAGGGACATATCCTTTCCAGTGCATAGTTTCTCTATTAAAAGCCAGAATGCTCTGTTGGATGGAATATTCATGCCCATAGTGATTTAATTAAGGCTGCAGCACTATACCTAATTACTAGGAGCAAGGCACACTAAATGTAGTACAGCTTACTCTGAGTAGATATGTAAAGAATTATATTATACTATAACCAACACAATCAACTGCAGCTCTCTTAAAAGGAATGTAGAAAAACTGAAGGAACTAAAAGGCAAACAATAGAAGCATGTTTTAAATTGCTGCCTAAAACATTCTTGGAAATGCTAATTTTTATAGCTTTTGGTAGGATTAGAAAAAAAAAATCCACCTTTCTTTCTTGCTTCTCTCTTTTTCCTTAAATGCATGTTAAAACCACATGAATACCAAGTCTCTGTAGACATGGTTTGTAATCCCAGAAATTACAAACTGCTGTTTGCATGAATTACTTCTCCTCCTTGATGCCCACCCTCCTTGCAACAATAATAGCTGAACTGTTATTACATTTGGCTCAACCAAGAATTCTGTGGAAATGCTGCTCCAAAAGGAAGTGTTTCTACCGCTGCATCTCTTTCAAGAGTTATTTTCCCATGTCATTTCTGGAAATGTTTCAGGAAACCACATTCCCTTTCTTCTCCCCATCCAGCAGTCTGAGCTTTTCCCTTTTGGAGTAAAAGTCAGATGCCTTCAACAGAAAGAAGTAATGGGAACAAAAAACTAAGCTGAAGGGGAAAATAATAATAATAATTCTTTTAGCACCTTTTAAACTTTATTATAAACTGTATTTAAAAGCATATATAATTAATATTAATGCATTTAGCTTTACTGTTTAGCTCTAACTGTATTTAAACATTTCATAGTCAAAGCAAATTTTTCACTTTGAACAATAAATATCTGTTGATTTAGTTTGAATCTTGCACAATTTTGTGATAGTAATGAAAGAGTGTGTTGCAGTGGGTTATAGGATTTAGAGCAGCCAATTATACCCTTTTCTGGGATCTATAGCTGTATATGGGTGGTATTTGTCACCTTTGGGAACATTATAGGCTTTAAGTTGTTTCGGTCAACTAGGGGTTACATGTGACTATTTTCTACCACTTGTATTTTTTATTTGGGGATGGGAGAAAGTAATTTGGCTTACTTCTTTCTGGATTTGGCAGCACATGGTGGTGATTTTCATTATTATGCATGACCATCCATGAATTAGTTCTGGCTGAAATGAACTCTTTGGTCATTTGCTGCCAGCTCTATGGTTCTCTTGCTGCTCTGACGATGGAACTCACTTGTTATCAATCATTTGTTGGTGCTCTGCCCTACAACTGTCCTTCACATCTGTTACCTGTCAGCCGCATGCAGGTATCAGAAATAGCATTTTAGAAGCAGTGCACCTGACAGGTCACAGGCTGAACATCATTCTAAGCACCACTTACATTTCCTTAATTCTTCTCCATTATATAATCTCTGTTCTAGAGAGATTAAAAATTCCATTTTTCTCATGAATATAAACACTTTTAAAAATAGGAAATAAGCTGCAATTCTGCATGTTGTCTTTTGATATACACCTTATTAGTTTCATGGTGATTTTTACATGTAGCTTTTTTTCAACCTATATCATTAGACGTTGATTTTACAAATGCATTATTGTAAATTAATAAATTATTTAGTTTAAATAGCAGCATAGGTTATGATTACCTACATTCTTCAATTGTCTTTTGAACTTTATGAACTGGGAGGAAGAAAGAACGAAGTGAAAAGAACAGGTGAAGATGAG
Source organism: Mimophis mahfalensis (assembly GCA_032468015.1). Classification (NCBI taxonomy): domain Eukaryota; kingdom Metazoa; phylum Chordata; class Lepidosauria; order Squamata; genus Mimophis; species Mimophis mahfalensis. The sequence goes on along the minus strand of JANHFR010000826.1, from coordinate 69,652 downwards.
ATTTGTGTAAAGCCATGCCTATTCTTTTAGTCCCCAGTATAGTCAGCCAAATAGAATTAAGTCATTCAGTATGAAACAAAATGCATCTATAGGATATCTAAATTGGCTTTGTTGGATTGCACCCACTGAGCCTAGGATTTTGTCAATAAATGAATGTACTGATTTCTCCCCCTGTGACCTACTGGTAATTAAAATGATTACACAGCATTTCCTTTTAATATGCTACATGTGAACAAAGAGTATTTGTCACAGACTCTATTGTCAGATGTTCCACATTAAACAAAACCATGCATCTTAAGAACACAGGATTAATTCATGAAAGGTGCAAGTCTCTGGCTCCAATCAAGAATTTCTATCTCAAAATTCACTACATATATATAAAAAATGCACTGACTGAAAGAAGATACTAGTTGAAAACAAGCAAACCTTGGCCACAATGCACTGGGAATCTTACTGGCATCAGCCCCAATTAAAGGAAAGTCATGCTTCTCTCAAATGAATTGCCATGTACTCCAGGACCCAGCTAAGAGTTAGTATATTAATTGATACTCAGAAGAATAGATTCCAAATCCACTGTGCCTCTGAAATCTTTCATCTGTTTTTTTAATTTGCTACTCTAAAGATAAAATATCAAAAATTTGAGATTTGTCAAAGCAGCTGTGAATATCAGCCAATAAAAGCAGATACTTCTGATTCACATACAAACCTTCATTTTTCTTTCTATAATACAGCCTCCAGGATTTTGGGGATCTGAGGTGCTCAGAGGGTTCTTCTTTCTAAGTCAGACCACCACTACTGCTACAGGCCAAGAGTTCCTATATTGTCAGCCCTTTTCTTCCCTCAAAATCTTTGGCCTAGATTACACCTTGCCCTAGCTGTTCCGTAAGTTTTCTGTAAGATTTTTCCAGAACCCCTTTAGGAACAATTTTTTCTTCAAGGTGCTTCAAAAACACCTTCCCTTTACATGTGTGTTATAGGCAACTTTTTTGAAGTACCCTTTCAGGAAAAAGATAGGATACACATCAATCAAAATAATATATATATATAAATTTCCTTGCCTTCTTAATCTTTTACTGATTGTTTTGCCTAGGCTCCTGTCACACTCTAATTTAGCCTTCTCTAGTTTTTCTCTTCTTTACTTCTTTCTTTTGCTGCAAGATTTTCCTGACTATGTGCTAGCTATAGGTCAGCAGATTGGGGTCTTAGTTATAAACAGCAAGACTGAATCTTTCTGTTCATAGCATATTTATTCTTCATTCAAAAATTTCAAGATCTATACTTCTTTCTTTGATCAATGAGTGGAAAATGAACATGAAATGAACATCATAGTAGCTCTCTATATAAAGGCATATAGGTGAGAGCCAGTTTTAAAAGCATTGAAATAATAAATTTTATTTGATTCTGTATTTCTTTGGTAAAAATGTTTGGGACCATATCTCTTGCTAGAGCACATTATTCTCACATAGATCTTCCTAATTCAATTCTGGAATTTTTATTTAAGAGGAGACTGTATTAGGTAGCAAGGCCAGGAATAACCCAGGAGATTTTTTTTTTGCCTGTCAGCAGACAGCTCTGTGCTTTGTCTGCCATTGGTCTGACTCAGAATAAGGTAGCTTCATTTGTTCCATTCCTTTTATGTAGAAAGATTACATCTGTTTCCTAGGTACATCTTCCCATAAGAATGGCTTTACTCATTTGTATTACAAAAAATGCTGAATATAATCTCCATCTTAAAAAACACAATGCTTTGACTTCTTTGCATCAGAGGAACAGCTAAGCTGCATATTATATTTTTACCTTTTAAAAGTATTTGAAAACTTGAACAGATCTGTGCTGCTTCTCCTCCTTTCCCTGCAGAAGTATTAATCAAACTTTTGGTTTTCGATATATAAAAAACAACCTGCATAAAATTCAAGGGTTCCCATGAGTAAAAGCTGGGGCAGGCTATATGAATAATTCAACAATAAATGTAAAAACCCACATTTTTCTTGTAATAAAATATAAAGATTTAATAAAATAAGTTAAGAAATATATTGCAATGCATTTTTAATAACAGCTTTCAATGTAACATGATATTATTCTGTCACTTTTGGGAAATAGAAATGCTTGAATCTTGGCGACCAAGATGTAACCTTGGTTGAAATTCTACTGCTAAATGTCCTCTTAGTAATTGAAGTGGAAAGGCAACATATTTCCCAAGAATTGGAGCACATTTTTACTAAGTTTCCTATATAATCCAGGGGCAGGTTTCAAATTTTTAAACAACCGGTTCTGTGGGTGTGGCTTAATGGGCATGGCTAAGTGGTCATTTATTTATTTATTTAATTGGATTTTTATACCGCCCTTCTCTGAAGGACTCAGGGCGGTTTACAGGGCATTAAAAACAGAAAGTACAAAAATTAAAATTAATTATAATAAAACACTCTCTCACAAACAGATTAAAATCAATTATTAAAAATCCGCTCAGTTCAGGCCGGCAGATGTAAACAGCAGGGTTTTCAGCTCCCTGCGGAAAGTCTGGAGGTCAGGTGCCATCCAGAGCTCTACTGGTAGTGAATTCCACAGGGTGGGCACGCCCACGGAAAACGCCCTCTCCCTTGGTGTCACCCGCTGGCACTCCCCCACCGGCGGCACCCGGAGAAGACCCTCCCTATGGGACTGAACCGGGCGGTGGGAAGATGACTGTGGCAGTAGGTTGCAGGGTGGACAGCCCACCCCAATCGCATGACCACCTAGCCATGCCCATACCAGTCAGAAAATCTAGCAAGGCTTTGAGAGTGCTGAAAATGCCCCACCAGCTGGAAAAAACCCTGTCAGGCTTTTTGTGGTGCTGGGAGGCTTCACTTTTTGCCGTCCGCGGCGTCTAGGCTGAACCTAGAGGCCGCGGACGGTGAAAATGCCGCTCCCGGCAGCCAGAAAAAGCCCTGAATCAGGCTTTTAGCAGCTGCCAGGAGGCTTTCACCCTCCCCCGCCAGCCTCCAAGGCTTTACCTGGAGGCTGGGGAGGGCGAAAATACCACCCCAGGCTCCCGGGGGCTAGAAATAGCTCCGTTTTGAGACTCTGGGAGGGCCGTTTTTTGCCCTCCCAGAGCCTCCGTGCATGTCCTCGGGTGGGTGGGGCCAGCTGGTTCCTGCATTTGCCGGTTCCGCGAACCAGCTGTCCTCTTAACAACCGGTTCGCACAAACCGAAGTGAACTGTCTGAAACCCACCCCTGATATAATCAAAGTGTTAATCTGGCTATATTTAATTGTTTTGTCTATTCTGGATCCTATCATATTCTCGAAACCTTGCCAATAAACAGCCATGAACAGTAAAGAAATATAAATAACAGCAAACTTCTACATATGTAAAAATGAAGGAACTATAGCATCTATCAGTGCTTATAGAATATAATGTGTTAAAATATTTTATTCAGGATTTTAATGATTGTTTCAATGCATGAAATGTATTTTATATAACCAAATATGATTTAGTGAACACCCTTCTGCACAATCTTGTGAAATAAAATAGAATTTAATAATTATGATAGTATGCCTTTATTAAAGTAGTACTAATTTCATTGAGAAAAATAAACATACAGTAATATAGGGGAACATTATCTATGCAAATTGGAAAATCACCTCAGGTCTATTTATTCAAAATCTGAATCCATTCCTTAGGAGGGAAGCAGGACAGGTGGAGGAGGAGAGCGATGGTCGATGGATCACAAATTTATTATATTTTGTTTAGATTAAGCTACATAGTTGCTTGTGTGATAGTGATGGTTCTTGCTTGCTTTTACAAAAGTGGGAAGATTAGGCAACACCATCATGGCTATACTTTCTTTTCTCTTTAGTTACCTTTCTAGGGACATAAAAGGTCCAGGATTAAAATTAATTTCTTGTCTTTCTCTCTTTAAGTGTATTGGAACTGTCATGAGGTCATGGCAGCTAGCTCCAGATTGATAATGTATGACTAAGATACTCTCAACATGTTTTGGAGTGTGCAACTACCTATGGTTAATTAGCTTTCCGTGGTAACTCCCTATATAAAATAGAATGAATGGCACCAGGGTGCTTTGCTTTAGTCAGTGATGTAGATTTAAGAGCACCTCTCTGCAATGTTTTACAGAGCAGATTGCAGCTATAGATATTTTTTAAAGGAAGAAGTCTGTCAAAGACAATGGATTCATATTGTCATTGCAGGAGGTCACTTTGTTGGTTAGCCTCCCTCGGTGCTGAAGAAATTCCTTTACAGATTCTCTCAACAGTACTCACTTGATATATTGGGACTCAGTGTGAGGGGTCATGGTATTTACAAGATCTTCTGTGTTTTCAGAGAGAGAGAGAGAAAGGTGACCAGAAAATAGATTTTTAGCCCTCAGGCTGGAAAAAAAGGTGTGTGTGTGTTAAGAGAGCCGGGGTTAGTGAGTGTAACAGAGAGATATTGGCTTGGAGAATGCAGTCCAGAAGGCATATCTAATTGATTGAGAAGGCTCTCATGGTTCTATGTAAACAGTGTTTTGCACAGTGTAATTCTTTCCTTAATTAAGCATCCTGAGGATTGAGTTAATCAACAAGCAAGTGCACAGAGTCATCACTCTTGAGCAGTCAAAAAAACAAAAAAACAAACAAACAAACAAAAAATGCTGTATCTGCCAAGACTTACAAAAAAGGAAAAATCTGTGATTGGCAGCCTTGTCAAAATAAAGGTTTTAAAGCTAGTTTCCAAAGTCCTCATTGTATCGTAAAGAATTAATGGCCTGATTTTCTGAAGCATTTAAACTAGTAAAACAAGTATAAAGTAATAACTGAATAAGATAATAGGAAAAGTGAGACAGGTTGCCAAAATACCTAAGAAACGAGTTCAAAGACTATGGCTAAGGAGCATCACACGTAAATATTCAGATAAGAGTTACCAAAGTAGAAAGCTCAATCTTCATATTTCCACAATTGGTTTTACATTCCCATCAGTCATCCCCCTTTCTTGACTATGCATTAACAAATTTTAATAATGAAATTTCAGTTGTGTCATCTGAAATACAAAGGATGATCATCTTAATGGAAAGCATCCGGTCCTGTCTGTTTATACCCCTGCTTTTATCCAAGGACCTCACATTTTATACTGTACAGACTGTTTACAAACTCATTTAATGGTCACAATAACTTTGTGAGATAGATTAGGGTTAGAGAAAATGGCAAGCCCAATGAGCTGAAAAAATTACTCACAGCTTTAAATCTGGTCTCCATAATCATTTTCCGGGACCATTCCAGGATATGCATTCATTATTATTTATGACTATCCTGATGATATTCTAACTATCGGTCATTTAAATTACTATTGATTATGCATATGAATTTTTGCATAGTAAGCTAATTGCAGAGGTGGTATTCAGTTGGTTTTGATCGGTCCTGGCACACTGATAGGAAAATTTTTGACTGGTTTGGAGAACTGGCAAATACCACCTCTGGCTGGCCCTGCCAACCCACCCCCCACTCTTACCTCTCCTATATTCTGTTGTTTATTAGCTCAGCTGATTCACATGGAGAGTGGATTGCAGAGCCTCAGCTGAGCTAAAAAACAGCACAGCTCACCAGCATTGATACAGAGGGCAGTCTCTGAGCCCTGTGTGCGTTTGACGCAAAGCGCACGTTTGGCATGAAGCTTGCATTTGGCATGCACTAGCATTAGGTGCGATTGCACAGCTCACCAGAGTTGATACTGAGAGCGGTGTTTGAGTTCTGTGCATGCACAAACTGTCCGAACTAGTAGGAACATTTGTTGAAACCCATCACCCTCTCTCTCACACAGAAAGAAGGAGGGGAGAAGGGAAAAAGGGGGAGAGAGAAAGACAGACAGAGAGCAGGG
>JANHFR010000826.1:49571-60692 GCA_032468015.1 Mimophis mahfalensis | reverse complement strand
AAACAGAGATGAGCACTGCCCTCTAGAGTCGAGAACGACTAGCACATATGTGCGAGGGGAACCTTTACCTTTACCTTAGGTAGATCAGATTCAGAGATGTTCACATGTTTGAAAGAGCGGCATATTCTATGAGTTTGTACACTTGCTAAATAAAAGGTAGGTACTGGCAACATCATCCCAGTTAATGTATTTATTTAGTTTTCTCTCTACATTTGAAACTATCACATTTAAAACAATGAGGCTAAATAAGTAACATTTTAAATAAAATTTTAGTTACTTTACTTTTTAATTTTAATTAAAGACTTTAATTAAATTCTTACTTTTACTTACTTTACTTTCTTCCCTGCTAAGAAAAAAAGCACTAAAATGCCAGAAGACAACTGTTAATAGATAGAAGTAATTAATGAGCTGAAAAATTAAGAAATATTCTATACTATATCAATGGGTTTATTGTCATTGTCAAATTTATTTATTTAATTTTACCCATCTCAGTGAGTGACTCTGAGTGGTGTACATCAAAGAAACATGAAACAATAAAAATTATGCAGAATATATATGATTGCTAAGTAAAACTATTGTCAAAGATGTTAGTATAGCCAAGGAGCAGGGCCTTTAACATATCTGTGGCCTCATGCATATAACCAGGTCTTTACAGTCTTAGGAAAGACAGCAGAATAGAGGCCATTCTGATTCATGAAGGCAGAATGGTCCTGATGGCAGGGAGTAGTATGGCAGCGAAGGCACATTTCCTATTCCCTACAGCTACCATTTGTTGGCAATAGGATCCATAACAAGCCTAACCTTGGAGCCATAGAAACAGCTGGGAGACCACACTTATGTTTATTATTTATATTTATGTCATGTTATGTTGGGCTTATGCTTAGGTAAATTTAACATTTAATTAGGAAAAGTGTATATTAAATATTTATATGGCAAGATTCTTGGGAATGAAACATAGGATGCAGTAATAAATAAATATAAACATATATTAGACCAAATATTTCTCTAAGAACTCCTTTGTAATGATTTTATGTACTTGCTTCCTATAAATACATTGTTTTAGCTTTGAAAAGGAAATAAATTAAATGGTTCCTGATTTAGAGAGTTGTTTGGAATTTGCCCAGATAAAGTATAGCACTGATTGATTAGTATCTAATGATTTAATTTTTTCTTCCTTTAGTTTATACTCTGAAAAAGTCAGTTTGGGCTTTCCCCTAAAGCCCAGGCATTCCAGGGAGTCTACATCAGGGATAAATATTTTTTATTTATAAATTACACTTTATTTATTTTATACTAGCCAATGACCTGGCTTCTCCTGGTTACTTATTTATCAGCATGCTCTATTAGAAAGGAAAATCCTGTAGTCGGGCCTAGCCTAGCTCTAGATGTAGTAGCTCTATGTGCCTCACGCTGCTCTGTCATGCAGTGTTGCCCTCTTGTGGAGTACTGTGAAGCCATGAAGCTGTCAGTGCTATTTTTAGGGCCCAGAGACCTCCTGATGGGTGTTTGGGTGTCCTTACCCCCACAGTGTTTGTTCCCAGAGGGTAAGTCATCTTTGTACCAAGTTTGTTTGAAATTGGTTGAGCTGTTCCAGAGCTATGCTGAAACACACACACACACACACACACACACACACACACACACCACACACACTTTCACTACCTATCTTCAAATCCAAACCATAGGTTTAGTCTGCTGCAGGCCTCCTTTTTTATTTTGGCCAGAGGATTTCCTCCCTGTGTGATTAATATTTGTGAACAATCTGGAGAATAGCCATTTATACTCCTTTTCTTTGAGTAGGCAGTTCAGAACTGATATTTATAATGCATGTAACATAAAAGATTGAACAGGAAAACTGTAAGACAAAAATAGCAATCATGATTATTCCACATGGATGAATGTAGAACAATTCTGAACAGTTGGGTCAGCCATTCAGGAACAGATACTTAATTTTTCTTCCAGACATTTGATATCGAAGTACTGTAACATCACAGACACTATGGAGCCATTGCATTACACATGTATGAAACCGCTATCTGAATTTAGTGTAAAACTTTCAATCTGAAATGTTTTGAGTGCAGTTTTAACTCAGCAAATCTACAAAAAAACCTATGTATTCACATTAGTTTTATGGTTAAAGCCAAGGAAATACTAAATATTTTGTGAAACACATTTCAAGTATTGAAGTGAGCGGGTTTATTCTGGACTGAAAAGTTTTCAAAATTTTTATTTCAATGGCAAGGAATTATGTAAATGCAGCTATTTATAGGAAGGTGTTCTAAAAAAAAAAAATCACATGTAAATATATCCAAAAGATTAAGAGTAATACAGATATATTATTTGCTGTTCTAATGAAATTTTGCACCAGGTTGGTGAGCTTCCTCAATTCATACTCATCAACTGGAGTGATAACTGTTCCATTGAAGATGGGACAGTGCATCATCTTTCATTCAGAACAGCTAGCTAGATATAAAACAGGCCCAGGAGTTTTATTCACCAATACATTATTTGAAATGAGTGTACCACAATAATTCAGATGTGTTTAGTGAAAAGGATTCATGTCTGTAGCCTATGATAAATTGTATCATAGCAAGTCTTTCAAAGGGATATTCCCATAAGCATATCCCCAATTGCAATGCATTAAAAAAACACTTATGATGTGCATTCATAACCATGGAGGGGCAACAGACTTCTCAGTGAGACCTACAGTATATAAGAAACATACCGTATATAAGATGGATTTCTATCCTCTTAATAGTTATCCTGGTTATTATGGGGATTTTTCTTTCCCAGCTATCCCTCTTGCTTATGTGTAAGGGATTTGGAGAGAAAGTTACACAGAGAACCTCAAAGGTCTCTATTTTTAAAGTATAAATTTCAGTGATAGGTTGGAAAAGCAACTCTAAAAAAAGTTGCTGCTTTTACTGAACTTTGCTTCTGATTGGCTCCAGCCAGAGTCAAAAGATGTAAATATATTTCATGATGAGGATATTGGTCTCCATAAATATTCCCAGTCATGGATTTATTCACATTTTGTCCCTAATGTTAATGAGCTAGCAGCTTTAACTTTTAAATGCTAAACGTTTCCAATATAACTAGGCTGTAATTTTATGTACACTTGTCAGAGCATAAGTCAGTGGGACTTATTTCTACTTGCATAGGATTGATTTTTACCATTTAGTTTGTCAGCCTGGTTAACAGTAAGAAAGAAAATAGAATATATTTGTTAATTGTAAATAACATCTTAAAACAAACCAAACCAAACAAATATTATTTTCTCAACAATATATATATATATTTATTGCAAAAATTTTCAGAGTATAATCCCATCTCAAGTATAAAATTATCCCAAAATAAACCACAGTACAGTTTAGGAATAAGCACAAACTAAACAAAATTGAGAGATCCGCTAGAAAAAAGACAAAAACATTAGAAAAGGAAACCACAAAAATGGGGAAAATGGCAAAGATTTAATAATATGCCGAGTAAGCATAGTAGGCTGCAAAGTACAAATAGATGAAAAGAAAAAATAAAAATGCCACAAGTTAACTATCCAATGTCAGATGTAATAATCCCTCTTATATGAGTCATATTCTATTTTCTTATGAACTAAATCAGACTTGGAATAATAAGAGTGATTCTGTGGTGGAATAAGACTATAATTCCTGGAAATTAATGGAGAAAAACTCCACAACTATTATTAGGTGTGTTCTGTATATAACGTTGCATGTTTTTTTATCTATTTGGCCAGATTCTTCAACAACAAATCTTTTCAAAAAGTATGGCACACCTATATTAGATTTATATACATGTTTCATTAATTTGGGAGTCACTTCTAAATAGAAAAGTATTAGTATAAAGAATCATTCAAATAGGCAATGATAATAATTCAAATTATAACATTAAAATGTTATGTTTATTTTAAACACAAACATATATTGTGTTGGACAGTAATGATTCTGTGTTGTTAATGTAGACATCTCCTGTATTCAATGTAGTAACATTATTTTAAAGATAAAGAATGGGAATAAAGCATTTTGCCAAATAGAAATAAAAGGAGGTATCACTATGAAGTGACAGCTATGCAACCAGGGAAAGTTGATTGCCAAGTAAAAGTAGGACCCCGAGGCAAAGCTGATAAATTTAGCAAGAAAGAAAAAAATAAATACAAGTAGTTATGGTTCTGAGTGGACCATTGAGAATTATAAGAATAAACTTCAAGTGTTTCCTCAGCTTTTGCATATAAATTTAAAGGAATCCATTCAGCTCAAGTTTGTTTAGACCTAGTCAATAATTTAGACAAGGGCCAGAAAACAGGAGTCGTGGTAGATGCTGTAGTGCCAAGTGGCAGCAACATCAGGAAGGGGTATAAGAAGCTGAAGACATACCAGGACCTAAAAGAGAAACTAGAAAGAATGTGGAAAGGGAAGCCGAAGTAGTGGTAGGAGCATTTGGGGCTATAAATGGAAATCTATTTTGCCAGGCGAAAACTAGGATGCTTTCACAGTAGCTATTTCTTATCTTCCATTCATACCTCTTATATGGAGTCTGCTTCTCCAGTTGAATAATTATGAAGGAATTTTGTTCTTCTATAACATTTTTTCTGATTAAAAAAAAGAGTAAAAACTGTGCCGGGGAAACATGGAAACTCTCAAAAACGCACAAATCTGTTGTAATCTTAGCGTTATCTCTGTTGTCCCCTCAGATCTGACTTATGGCACCTCTACATTCATATATATTTGAGATGTATGTCCATATAACAATGCCTCTAATGTGGCAAAAAATCAGAAAATTTTTAAAGTTAATGTGTTCTTAATGCCACCTTTTGTGGCATCTACTTAAAATTATTTGTGCATCAACAGTGGACCATTTATCAGAAAAAAGTACATTGTTTCCACCTGAACTGAAGCTGACCAGACTGTAAATTGCTTAATAATATTCTTTGTTCTTATAAAAAGAGGAGAATCAGAAAAATAGAGGGAATGGCTTCCTTATTCCACACTACTTTTCATTGGTTTTTACAATTTATAATATAATGCTGAATTATTATGACAAAACTGTAAAAATGCTTTTTGTTTCTCTTGCCCTCTCCCAATGCATGTCAGTCTGCAACTTCAAAGAACCACACAGATTTTGATTTCAGTTTGTGTGGACCAGCAACAAAATTCATGTGACCTGAAGACAGAAACTCACCTTAAGATCTATATTTTCCTCATCAGTTTAAGACAAAGTGATATACCATTCTGACAGCACTTGCTGTCAGGTTTTCCAGACGCTAACAGAAAATCTTGATTCCCTAACTTCACACAGCTTAAGTTGGCTGCTAGGCTTGGATTCAGTTGAAGTCTTATAGACACAAGCACAATATTACTAAAATATTTATGGAGCTAGAATGAAACCACATGAAAAGGAAGGTTGTCCTCTTTCAGTGTTGGAGTATAGTTCCCCCCTTTTAACAACAATTTAAACCCATTGCTTCTTTTGCCCATAGTAATCAAGTTTCAGCAGACCCATTGCCTTGGATTTCATGCTTTTGAAACTGAGTGCTTCTTGGCATAACTGATATTCCCAACCTATTGAACCCAGTTCAGTACCACACCAGGGTTTTGACAGTAGACAATTGCATATCAGTCCAAATGTCAACCTGCATGCAGGGCAAGAAAGAAGAATTAAAAAAAACATAAGTCTGGATTAGGAAAACTTGTTCCAATGGAAGAATAAGGTTCTTGAGGTTGCTATTACATACCCTCAACTACAGTACTAGCATGGCATGATTAGCCAACTGCTAGTCCTTGTTTAGTGACTGCAATTGGTTTAGGTCAGGGGGGTCAAACTTGTGTCATCACAGTGGTGTCACATGATGTATTGGGACTTTCCCCCCTTTGCTAAACTGGGTGTGCGTGTGGCTGGCATGTGATGCATCTGGCCTACGGGACACAAGTTTGACAGCCCTGGTTAAGGTGAAATAGCAGCTATGTGATAAGGTCAAAATGCAAACCATGTGACTGAAATACATTACAAATAATGCTATAGACTGTGGCCATCACAAGACCTGAGTGGTTGATTCTTGCTTTTTACCCTTCCACCTTGCAGGAAAAGCAAGCAGCGCTGGCCAGATTGTCTGGAAGTACCAGCTTTGCTCTTTTTAGATATTGTCACTCATTAGTCCCTGTGTCTTTCTTTTCCTCCCTAGATGTTTGCACAGATGGATAACTGCAACCACTTTTCCACATTATTTCTGTTTATACTAAAACAGACCCTTTTGGTCTTTTCCTCTTTATTGTGGCCCTGTACAATAAACAAAGCTATAAAGTAACAGGTTCTTTGCTATCAAACATCCTCTGTAGTTCATATAAATTTTATAATAAGGAAAAACTGGTCAATTTCATGGAAGCAAAATAGCAGTATTCTTACCTCTCAATGCAGATATGTTTTATAAAATAAATGTGAAAAGAAGGAAGCTTTGCATTACTATGGGCAGAAGTAGGAGAGCCTGAGGACCATGCTTCATCCAGCCTTGGCAGAATGAAACCTTTTCTATTGGGAATGGTAAAGGTGGAAAGCTGCATGAGCTTCTAATACTAAGGATAATTAACTGACAGTGGCAATATTATAAACACACACATGCCAGCAACTACTGATGAAAACAGAACTTAGCAGCCTGGTATCCCAGGATCAAATGGTTGTCTAGGGCAGGCACCAGCTGCTGGAGGAGAGGAGTATGAGGCTATTGTAAGAATGGACAAAGCACTAGACATCATCTGCTCTAAAGGGCTTTGGCCAGAAAACAGCAGTTTTGAATTTAAACTGGAAAACATGGTGTGGAGTACATTTGTAATGGGTTGGGAGTAGGAGGATGATGTCATCCATTCTTGTACTCAGGAAGTGGTGAGGGGCCCATACTGGCAATGAGCCCAGCAAAAAGTGCAGATCTGCCCATCGTCTCCTGGAGCTGCTGCAGGTGTCTGATTGCCTGCTGGCTCCTCAGGCTGATGGTCTGTCTGTTCTGCCTCTAACTCAACATTCAGGAGACCGTTGGAGTATGCAAGAAACTTCTGTGCATGTTACTTAAAGATCCAATTTATCTATGCCGAAGAAATAACAGTGTTAAGAAAATACTAGATTCCTATACATAAAGGTATTTCTGAGTAGAATATGTTAATGGCTGGAAGGTGTTTGCTAAAGAAGCATCCATGTATCTGAGTATGCCATCAGACTTGTGTGTATGTGTGATGCATCTCACATATTTGAAGTTAGGCTCCTTCACATCTTTAGCAAAATGGTTCTGTCATTTTTAATAAAAAGTAGCAAGAAGTGATCTGTGGTGGTAAAATAAGTAAGACTTCATCTCCATGTTCCTTTATTTTATTTTTACATATGAAGTTGCTTGTTTTCCTTAAATGCTCTATTCTCTCTCCTGGTTAATATATTTTTGAGCTTGTTGGTGAGGCTGGTAATAACTGTGAATTGTGTCTGTGTGCAGGGGGAAGAGGAAGGAGACCCGAAAGAATAAAATAAGTGTTAAGGAATTCATTGTCTGTCCTCCACCTGTTGTTATTCTGGTCCCAATCAACCTGCTCGCCAGGCTGGAGCCAGTGGCCATCTGGAAACACTGCTCTGTTTATAAACTTGGCATGAAGCAGCACTCCCAGGCCCTGACCTCCCACACAAATCTGGAAACAATTACACCAAGATGATAGGCAGGCAGGCAGGCAGGCAGGCAGGGAGAGCAGGAGCCGATTGAGAGGAGGCTGCAGGGGAGAGAAGAACAGAAAGTTCCTTCGTTTCAGAGCATGAGAAGATGGTGGATTTTTCTGACAGAAATATTTATTCATAAACACTTTTGCCAAAAGGTTGCCCCATGATTTCCAGATAATGATGGTCTGCAGATCATTTTAGTATGGATTTTTCAGTAGGACTCTATTAGTTCTGAGTTTTTTCACTCATACAAGAAAGAAATGGGAAGGAGGAACAGACCACAACCACAACTCAAAGCAATCTTTCTGGGAGACAAACACCCCCTCCCCCAGAACATATGATATTATTCATTTTTACCAGCACTTAAATCTGCCATCTGGGAAGCTACTATTATTGTTCTTTCCATGGGGGAATGACTTCTCCAACCTAACTCCTGGGGTAGAGTGTGAAATCATTTAGGAATTCTTATGTCAAATTGTTTTTTATAGCAATACCTTGTCAATACCTTGTCAATACTTTCAGTTTGCATGCTCTTTTTAAAAAAAATTAATTCAATTAAACTCTGCCTGATGAAGAATCATCAGCCCATGTAAAGCTGCTTGCTAACTATGATTCTGATTCAGTAGAAACAGAACTTGGAAGGCAGGAAGAGAAGGAGGAGGAGAGAGCCCCCAAAAAACCCAAATCAAAAAATCCCCTTTCTAGAGTAAATTGTAAAATGGACCTTTGTTCTCCCCAGATCTCAGTAAGTTTGCCACAGCAAGTACAGATGCCAACATGTTCCTTCACTTTTTTTTTTTTGGCAACTTGTCAGTTTAGTAGAACCCAATTATTTTTTTTAAAAGTCAGGTCTTAAGATAGTTCTCATTTGTATGATTAAAGGGAAGTTACTTTTAGCAATTGCCTGCCTAATGAAGGGGTGTCAAACTCGCGTCATCATGGCAGCATCACTTGATATATTGGAACTTTTTCCCACTACGCTAAACTGGGCAGTAGCAGGGCCAGCATGTGACACATCCGGCCCATGGGCCACGAGTTTGACAACCCTGCTCTTATGAACTACATTTAGAATTACTGCCTCTCCCTGAGTTTGCTATAATATGCAGATAAGCAATCACAATGCTATTGAGGCAAACTTCCTAGAATCAGTTGAAACTGGACCATGGAGCCAGAGATATTTCCAGATGGCTCTGATGTGAGAAACAGGAAAAGCTTTTTCACTTCTTAAATTAAGTACAAAAGAATGTAAAAAGAGACTTGCTGGATCAAACCAATTAGAATAGCACAGTAAAGAAAAAAAAGGCTGTAGAAAGCTATAAATTAAAAAGATTGAATATTAAATGAGTATTCTATCCACTATGTCTGTGATATAGATACAGTGACAATATATGCATGCAATATTTCCAAAGTACATATTTTAATGAACTGAAAACTCTCAACACAGATATTATTACTATTTTTTTAAACCTAAGACAATCTGGGAGGGGAGATCTAAACCCAGCTTAGCCTCTTTGTGAAATGTTAGCTATGATTATTACAGAGAAAGGAAGCAAAACATTTTAAAGATATAATTTGGTCAAATTAGGAAAATGTTTCTAATGTCTCAAGAAAGCTCCTTTGTAGAACCAGTTTGGCTCAAAACATTGATCATTCCAATTTGGTAATATAAGAGGAAGCAAACCTGCCTGATTCATCTGGTTATATAAACTAATGTTGGGAACCTCCAAGCTGAATGGCTAAAGTATTTGTTCTAGGGCTATATTGTCTGAATTAGCTCAGAAGTTCATACTAAGCTTACATAGGGTTAACAAATGTTGCCTGTTACTCATGCAATTTGATCTTTTGTTTTGAATAACAAGATATTTAGGAATGAAGCTGATGCAAGTCTCCCTGCTGTCAATCAAATGGACCACATATGGATGTGATCGATCAGTGGTTCCATTTCATCTCTGTAGAAATAATCGACCTGCTAGGATGATTTGACTAAAAACAAATGTGGGTGTGAGACTTGGAATGGTTTGTGCTTCATCCCATCAATATTGAAAATTCAAATTCAAAACACTTCAGTTTTGAATTCCCCAGATACAATCATTCATGAAATGCTTTCCATCCAGACCAATGGTTTACTATGATTATTATTAGACTACACTTGTTCTTTCTATTTTTCAGCAACATAATACAAGGCAAAGGCCAAGTGCTAATTCGTGGTCTGGCCAAAGGGCTCTTGAATAGGTCTGTGATATTTTTGAAGTGATAGAAAGGAAGCACCAGGGCAGTGTCCTTCCTGACTTTGCCTGACTTCCTGTATGCTTTCTTGATGAAATATTAGTCAGAAAGCCTGTTACAATTCCTACTTATTCGCTTGTGTCATAATGGGATGATTCTGACATTCTGAATTGTCTCTGAAGATGCATCCTCTCTACTTCTACATAAATTTACAGTGGCAAAGAAAAAACTAAACCTTGATGTAAATCGTTAACCAGAAATGAGGAGAATGACACATTTAATTCATCTACTTAATAATGCTACAGCAAACACTGTTTAATTAATATTCATCAATTTACAGCCTACAAATAGTTATTTTTATTTAGTCCATTAATTTAAAGCTCAAATCTTGGTTGACTTGTTGCTAGAAATATTACTAAATTTCTTAGGGAACCTTTACAAATTTGGAAAAAAATACACACATGGGAATAATTTTAAACCAATAAGAGAAAGTAACAAGTATAAATAATAGTCAGTTTCAGAATATAGTCACAAAGGTAGGCATCAGTACCTCATAGTAATCCTCACAACTCAGTGAGATTAAGGTAGGACTTAAAAAAACATTTTTTTGGCTAACAGTTCATTTCCTGGTTCTCCATTTTAAACTATGCTTCTGCTAGAAAGATTATTTACTGCAAATTTTGCAATATGTCAAATTTATTGCAAATTTTGGTTTTTATTTTAAAAAAATATGATACATGAAATGAGTCAGAGTTATAACTGGGCCAAATATGAGATATATCAGTAAAAATTTTGAGTTAGCCCTTGTGACCGATATAGTGGGCTTAAATGCTTGATTCTGGACAATTACAGTTTCAGCACTGTCTGACAGTTTAACCAAAAGGAAGAGATACTGGAACTTGCAGTAAACCAGAGGTCCCCAATTGACGGTCCACTACTGGACTGTAACCTGTTCAGAACTGGGCTGCATGAGCAGCTGACTGGCAAATGTGTATGCATGAGTGGTGGCCCAGCGCATATGTGCATGTAGGCTCTCTGCTTGCACAGTCTGGGTGTCCTCTCTCCCCTCCCCATTGGGCCACCAAGCCATAAAGGTTGGAGACTGCTACAGCAAGCAACCACTGTAGGGTTATATGTCCTCCACCTTATTTAGTTGATATCGTATTTTTTAATCTATATATATAAAACAGTGTGTGT
>JANHFR010000826.1:37204-49471 GCA_032468015.1 Mimophis mahfalensis | reverse complement strand
CCGCGTGGGGACGTTCTCTATACATTCTTTAATGGCTGGACCAATCACAACGAAATTTGCCATGTAGGTAGCTTATCTTTGGAGAAAAATACTGTGGGGATCTCAGATGCCATTGGTGGGTCTGAGCCCCCTAAAATGACTGGTGAAGTGCTGACCCCTGCACTGTGGAGATACTGCCAATGCCGTCACAGTACTCCACAAGGGGCACCAGAGAACAGGATCAGGCCAAGTTTGGCTCATGTGATATGGAGGCCTTTTAAAATGGAGGCTACCCGTATGCTTTGCACTGCAGCATGATGTCATGCTGACCACATGACCATGGAAAAGTGCTAGCTCAATAACTTAAAGAAATGGAGATGAGCATCGCCCCCTAAAGTTGGCTACATTAGCAGAGTAAAATATGCAGGGACACCTTTATCTTTACCTTTTATTTCTTTCAAGACACAAGCACATGCTGTATATAGTCATTAAATGCTTAGGCTCTGGGTTATTGAAGCTGAGAACATATTTCATAGAATGTCAGGGTGCTTTTAAAGATAATGCTTTGACCTGAACTCATACTCTTTTGTATTGCATTGTGCCAGTTTAACAGCTTTTTCTCCCAAAAAGCTCATTGACATATGAGGGAAGTTATCTTTATAATAAGTTCGGTTCATTGATACCATCAATCAATGTTGAGCTAGATACAGCTTAGTTATAGAAATACTCTCTGGTATCCTTCAGCCCACCTTCAATCTGTATGAATTGGGAAGATGGAGAACAGTATCATCATGTTCCATGGCTTTTTATCAAGAAAGAAGGGTCATCCAAAGAGGTTATTGGCAAAAGTCAGTAAGTTCCTCCTTCATCTGTCTCATGAGATGTAGCTGCTGATCTTTGAGGTTTGGGGACTGAAGGAAAGCAAATAAGACATATTGCAGAACTTTTGTATTCTATAATTATTGTGGTTTTAATTTATTTTAATTCTTCGGGCATAGGAGGCCAATGCTAAGAATCAGTTTTGTTCAGCATAAGGCATTGATGGGAGTTGGATGATTTTACTAATGAGTTATTTGTTCAAAGACAATTGAATAGCTCTATGCTGGATCTGACTCATCTTTTTAAATAGATAAAGTAGAAATATAACAAGAATGTAACGGGGATGATCTATTAGCAGTAGGAAATTCATTACAGATCAATTACATCTTTAAGGACCATTATAAGAACATCAAAAGAACACTGGAAAATGAGAACTATTTCAGCTATATGAATGAAATGTGTCCATGGATCCTAGTGTTTAGAATTCTGTGGTTTGCTTCTATTCTGCTCTTCTATATCTGCTATTACTATGAAAATTGTAAGTTTCAATTACTTCCACATTGTTTGGATGAAGACCAATAATACTTTTCTTCTCTGGCCTCCTTCACTATTATCATTTCACATCTTATTGTCTCTAGAGTTTCAAATTTGGGAAGAAATACATGTTCTTCACCTTTGTCTTGCTCAGGAGATAAACATGTTTGGATGTTCAAGAGAGTTTTGTTTTTTTAATTTGGAAACATTTTGTAATGTGTTGCAACATATATTTGCTTTAGGGATTAAAATGTATAATCTTGTTTCCAAGAGCATATTTTCTTCAACTCTTTTATGGAATTATATGTATATTTGCCATGGGGAACTAAAAATATTATTTCAGTAAAAAAGGTCATATGATTACTCTTGTTGATCAATATTCCCTCATTAATTAGATTGTATTTTTCTTTTTTTAAAAAACATGTTATTAAAATTAGTATTTCCCAGAGATGTCAGTTTTAGATTCAAAATGAGGAGACCTTATTTGAAACTGTAGCTGAGTCTTGGATTAAATAATTCGTGCCTCATTCCAGTTTTGGAACATGATAGTTCTTGTGAAATGTCCAAGTGTTGCTACATATATTGCAGAATGGAAATAATAACTTTTTAAGTGAATGGGATGAAGAGTATAAATAACATTGCTAAAAACTATATAGGAGTGATTAATAAAATATTGTTGATTACATTAAGATTAATATTTCCATTTATTGTAGTTACCAGTGAATTATTTGGTTTTTGTCAGATTGTTTCTATGGCTTCACATATTTAGTCATGATAGAATTTCTGTATTTGTTTTTGTAGATTCTCACGGGTACAGGTATGCATGTCTTGATGTATTCGGATGTTTTCCCATGTAAGGTTGAGAGTATCTTTGCAATGTTTCGATGAGGTCATACTCATCATCTTCAGGCTAGTGCCTTTGGCTTCGTGCTTCTGGGAGCAATGCATGACTGGAGCTGCTGTCTCTCTATAAATACTGGTGGGGGGGTGTGGTACGCTGTCCTTGTTGCTGTAAGTGGGTTGGTTGGCTGTGTTGTTCCATCTTGATTAGTTTATGGAGTTGATGCTTGCAGATTCGTCAGCTGTTTTGCAACATCCTGGGCAGTTGAGGTACTGGCTGTGTGCCAATTAGTCTTTTGTGTTTTAATGACCTGGATAATGGGCTGTGTAGTAACATCCTGAGGTCTATTGTTGTAACATCCTGAGTCCTGTGCTGCAACACCCTGGGCAGTTGGCTGTGTTGTAACATCCTGAGTTTTAGTGTGGTAATATCCTGAGTTTTGTGATGTAATGTCCTGAGCAATTGGCTGTGTTATAATATCCCGGGCTTTAGTTTGGCTCTGAGTTTGAGGTCTTGCCATGTGTTCATGGTGTGTGACAGTTTGCGTCATGTGTGGATTGGAGGGGGGTGTAGCAGCTGGTGATGCAGCTGTGTGTCTGGCTTCTGGTTGGTGGTTGCAATTCATCTGTGGGGTGGGTTTGGGTTTGGATCTGGTGTGGTTGATTGGTGATGATGTCCTGTGTTATCTTGGATCCAGTGTTAATTTTCATGGCTGAGACTCATTTGTTAATTAAGGCTAGTTTCCAGATGTCTGATGGGCGGGAGGTGTCATCACGTTTGTTCATGTTATAGGGGTGCTTCTCTATTTCGATGGCTTCCATAATTACTCTCTTGTTGAAGCCACATACCTTATATATATGTTTTCATAGATTTTCATGGGTATAGGTATGAAAGTCTTGGTGTATTCAGGTCTTTTCCCATGTAAGGTCGAGGGTATCTTGGTGATGTTTTGAAGAGCTCACATTCATCATTTTCAGGCTGGTGCCTTCGGCTTTGTGCTTCTGGGAACAATTTGTGACCAGAGCTGCCATCTCTCTATAAATAGTGGTGTGGGTATGTGGTACGCTGGCTTTGTTGCGGTAAGCAGGTTGGTTGGCTGCGTTGTCCCATCTTGATTAGTTGATGGAGTTGATGCTTGCAGATTACTCAGCTGCTTTGTAATATCCTGGGCGGCTGAGGTAATAAACTAATCAAGGTGGATCTTGATTAGTTTATTCACATATTCAGAACTATTTGACATGAAGAATGAAAGATGTCTTAACAATTTCCCATTTGAAGGTATAGAATAGTAAAGTTTAAGGGATTTGGAATTCTTCTGAGAATTGCTAAATGCAATTTGACCACTTTTTCAGCAATAACAAATTTTCTTTAATGTTTAGTTTGAACCTGCTTATAATTTTCAACCCTATATACACTAATTGGAAATGAAGCCTGCACAGCTATCATTTGAGTACACATGCATAGCACTAGTAGTGCACTGTTAGCTCCTCTCTACCAAGTTAGACAGTGCCTTGAAATGGATCAGAATTTTGGAGGAACTCAGCCAGGATAAATTTTAACTGGAAATTTACCAAACGCTAACAGCTAGGAATGTATTTACTGAGAACCAGATGTATTGTGAAATATTCTCAACTTGCAATCCACTTACTCCAGATTCAGGTTCAGATTTAAGGGGGGGATTTTGCTAGACAAACTTTGTATACCATTTTTAGAAGTCTCCGGGGCAACAGTGTTAATAGACTTTAGTTGTGCTACTTCCAGTTTTATTTGCTCTGCATTTTACTAACTTTCCTTTAAGACTGAATCAATCTCCACTTATAAACGATAGACATTTATAACTGATATTCTTGAGGGCCTGGTGAAAAGTGCATAGAACAATAAGTATAAGACAAAATTCAAGAGCAAGTGCTTTTTTTGAGATATAAATGCTTTAAAAGCACTGTTAAAAATGATGTCACATATTATTTTATCAGGGGAATATTGCTAAGTTCAATAAATTCTAATTCTATCGCAGGATCTCATTAAATGTTCCAGTATGTCAATCTGAAATCTTCTCAACATTATCTCTCAGACCTCCCAAATTGTGCAGAACAGCCAAGGAGGCTAATAATACAAAAGATCATTGTCTTCCAACTTCCAAATTCTCTAAAAACCAATCCAATTCCCTGTTAACAAATAAAAATACATCTTACTTATCCCTATATTTTATGGCTGGAAGAGAGTAGTCAGTTTTAGTTATAGAAGGTGTAATTTCTTCTTTTATGTATAAATTATTCTTGATTGCTGAACCTAAAGTCATGAGTAAAGAAGCATATCACATTATTTCATTTTGTACTTTTGATACCAAGTTTTAAAGGATAGATTAGGTATACCCAGTCTTTTCAATTGTTATCTAATGTATATGAAATTTAAAAGCAGTATTTATAAGAAAATTCTTGTAACGTATGCCTAATCCACAATGTTAATCAAGCTCTCATTATTGTGCACTTCCAAAGCTCCCCCTTTGCACAGTTGGGAAAAGAGTAGTTCTTTCAAAAGACTTGGTAAGCTATGACTATTATCTATTATTCCTCTCTAACAAACTCCTAGCTTCCCTGAGGTTCCTGAGTATCGGGAAATAGCTGCACATGAGAACCTCACATGAAAATAATCTATGTTACCATTTTATCCAAATGGTGGGATATCTGAATTACTCATATAGCACAGAATATACTCCCCAACCTTTTCTCCTGGTATATTTTTTCCTTTTCTATTGATTTTCCTGTTAAACTACTTCTATCAGTCTTCTTCATTAAATGTGATTTATTGTTCTACCACATTCTGAGGGCTTCCCTCGTTGTAATTCATGGAGAATGACCTTTCTTTGTCTACAGCCACCTCTGATCATTTAATAGATATGTCAGTGAAATAAATATTCATCCAAAGTGCAGGCATGATACAAATAGGTAACTTTAATCCTTAAATTTAACAGAGGCCTTTATTTGATCAGTTAGTTTCATTGTATTACCTCAAGAAATGCCATATGTTGCTACAGTGATATCTGTTTTCCTTCACTTCCAAATCTCCCTCCATATGTGATAACTGTTTCTTTGTTCCTGGTATGAAGAATAATATAAACTGCATACTGTTTTATCATATATAATTATTGCATTATAATTAGAACCCTGCTAAAGTAAAAGTTACTATAAATTTTATATCTACTTATTTCAAAGCAAGCAAAAAATCTACTTGTTTGTTAAGACTGATAAAAGATTCTGAATACAGTATGTGCATTTTAAACTTTCTTTAATCATTATTGTAATTCATGGTTAAAAGAATAAAATGGAATTTTGTTTATCTTGAGAGGATTTTTTTTAGACAAAGCGTATTTATATTGTAGAAAAAGAGAACATGTTTAAGTTAAAAAAAGGCAAATGAGTCTGGGTGCATTCCCCCATTTATCTATTTATTAGTAAAAGTTTTTCTCCCGTAACTTTTAGCTGGTGAAATGCTTCATAATAGGGCAACAGTTTTTGATTCTTATATGATGGGCTTATGGAATGGGTATAAAATTCAGGATTCATGGCTCTCATAGAATTGAATTTATAATATAAAATTTTCATAAAATTAGTTATGACATAATACAAAATGTAAAACATTTCCTCTGGTAATATTTATTGATATTATATATTTCAACATGGGCTATTTTTAAGGCAGATGCATCTCTGAATGAATCCCAACTTTTCCAGAGAAGGCAATATATCAGAAGTTCTTATTTTTAAAGAACATTTAAGAACTTTTCTATTATATTGTTTGAAGGCATTAAGAAATCTAAAAGCAAATATCTTTGAAATGGACCCGATAGATCATGGGTTGTATAGTAGCTTTTAAAAAGTGATGCAATGGTTATTATTATTAATATTATTATTGTTGTTGTAATTATTGTTGGAACAGTTGGTCACAATATCAGTGATATTGCCATGTGCTGCTGGCCCTTGGATTTGTTTGCCTTTGTCCCATTATATGCTTCTTTGGAATTAGATGATCCTCTGGAAGTTTAAATTCAGCAGCAAGGCCAGCATGGCTTTACAACAGAGTGTAAGGAAGTTGAACTTTATGGAAATTGAAACACTGGAACAGTTTTAAAGATGCTGATTATGTATTTCATAGTTATCCTGATGTTGAATGGGAAAAGCACAGTTCATTTGTAAACGTAAGGAACAGATTGGCAAGGAACAATCTGTTTCAGCTTTCATTACATATATCCAAATTATTTGAAACTGTGACATTTGGTCTCAATTTTAGGAAGGAAGAAAATCTAAGATTTCCAAATATTACATAGGTAATGCAACCTTTTAAGATGATATTTCTCCTCCCAAAGTAAAAATTAGTACTGATTTGATTTAGCTGTTAATGGGATTATTTTTTAGCTTTTTTCTTTGGGGAGTGATGGGAGTAAGAACTGATTTTTGATAAGAAAAAAATCAAAGATTACTAGAATTTGATATTAATCTTCGCTCCATTGCAAAATAAGTGGGAACAGAATGCTCAAATATGCTTGCAGCAGAACAAAATTCTCTTACTATATGGTACTAGTTTTTTACACTTTCATTAAATTAGAACAAACCTGTAAATCAAATGGGAATAGGAATTCATATCTTAAAAACACTATCAAAACATAAGCCTAAAATGATTGTAGTTTCTCTTGTTCTACATGAAATATCTAACCAGTGTTATATATCCAGCACATTCTTCTTTGTTGTTGTAAGAAAGATATAGGCAAAAGATTGGAGTGCACAATGCCAGCTGCAGACTAAATCCCCTAAGGAAGACCAAACAGGTGGTTTAAATTCTATTGACAGGTGTTGCTAGTTCTTGTGTCAAGGACAGCTGGTTTTCTACCTCTTGCACTGATTCTAGAAGTGAAATTTCTTGTTTGGAACAACATTCTAGCCAAAGAAGTGTGTTTCTGACACTGTCTACTTCTTGGTCTCATCAGATACTCATCATGGCTGTCATGACATTATTTCTTCTTTATAAATTGTTAGGTGGCATCTCACATCCTACTTGTGGACTAATTACATTTGTTTTGGCTTCCTTGCATTTGCTTGCTCAAGAGTTCAAATGTTTGTATCAAATGTTTGAACTTTAAGTTCAAACATTTATCAGTTGGAGTCACGATGGAAGCACATGTGGAAAATTTGCATCTATGTCATATTTATGAGGTTGCTATTAAAGTTTGTTGTTAAAATAACCTTGGCAGAAATAGAAAAAGTTTTGAAAAAAGAGGTATAATAAATTATACAAGTATACTGTGCTTTCTGGAAAAACAATATGGGCCATTGAATGCAGTTCATTTTTTTTCTTTTTGTAATTTTTGTTTATGTAATATGGATGAGTAAATATATTTGTGAAAGCTGCTGTCTTGTATTTTCTTGATCCATTCTTCTTCTGCTCTTTGTTGGCTGCTAAATGTTTTCCTTATTGATTTTTACCAGGGAGATATCACAGCTATCTTAGTTGTCATCACTTTCCTTTCCTAGGCAGAAATAAAGCAAAATTACATGTATCCATGCTACGGTATCCCTTTCTCTTTATTGACCAGATAGGGGCAGGGAAAGGTTCATGTAGTGATGCCACAAATAAAGAATTTTTTCCCTGCATATTAGAAAAGAGGAAAGAACTCAATACTGGGATATTTGACAGCATCTCTAAATTTCCCCTTGTGTGTAATATGCTTTTAAGAAAATTACTAAGAATTAAAACAATGCACTTTTACTGATAAAAGCTGCCATAGAATTAGGAGCCAGAAGATATATTTAAAGAACAACTGTGCTACAAATTTTTTTATCATACAACCATATCAATAAATTCTGGTATTAGCATTGAACAATGGTCCACCACAGTGAATAACATTTGATGTGAACTGATATATATATATTCAGCATATTAATAAAAACCCAAACATGAAAATACACCCAAACTGTGTTCTTACTAGGCATAAACATGTAATACATTAATTAGTTGGAAGGATTTGAGGATGTGTTGCCCGATTTGCACAATAATGAATTTTTTATCTAGGGCGACAAAGTAATAAAAATTATGATATATTTTATGTAAATTAAATTTTGGATGAATTATGATTCTTGGTTCTAGAAATCAACCACAGTGAAATAGGACCAATGGCTCCAACTGTTACAACATTCTGTTTTCAACAGCTTCCAGCTGGATTATTGTTGAACTAACTAACTCATAAACTGAATACTACTTAGTGTTTTGAATTCAATTTCTCTATAAATGTGGGTCAAAGATTTTGTATTTTTCTAAATATGGTATCATTCATATAAAATTATATAAACAGAGAAGAGTTTGTTGGGCTGTAGTTTCCCAAGCAAGTTGAAAATGTGTCACATATGCTGATTTTTACATTGAGAAATGTCTTACTTTTCAATTATACAAATTAAATTGTGCTCTCCATTTCCTCTTCCAGGTTTAATATATTGGTTAAGTAATTCCTAGTTGCCTTTGTCTTTTCAAATGGCTGATAGAATCAAAGATATTATCTTGAACTTTCCTCAGGGGACAATTTCTCAACATTATTTAACAATGCTGGAAATATGTGAAAATAATAAAAATTGCTTAATATAAAATAAAATATTCCAAAGCACATATTGTAACATGGGCACAATTATACTAAATATTAATTAGAGTTCAAGTAAATCTTCTATATCTATAAAAGAGAGGTGTCAGTTGCCAGTGTTTGTGGGTATGTCCCAGAAAGGCTCTCACACCTGCCCACCAAAATGCCCCAAACTTCACAGGTATCTATTTTCAACTCCTGTGACAAACACTGGGTGGATCAGGAAGGCTGTTGACAAGTTTTTCAGGAGGAAAAATGGTGTTAAAGTGCTCACCCCCGTGGACATTTTTCTGCAAAGCTGCAATGAGCATGTGCAGGAGATTGTCCAAAGAATGCTGGGAATTGTAGGCTGAACCATTGTCATACTGCACATGCCCAGATAGAAAATGCAGCCAATCTCTGTTAAGGCTTCACTAGGAGCCGATTTGAAGACAGGTAATGTTATAATTCTTCCTTTCAAAGCTTTTTCCCACCTTCAGAAATAGAAGTCTACTTAGGCCTCAGCTGCTTTGTCACTTGACTTAAAAGCTGGAAACTTTTACATAGGCTTCAGTATGTTGGAACCCAGGCCTATCTATACCTGGGAAAGCCAGGTCATCAGCTAGTAATATATATAATGTCATACTCAGATTGTTTGTGTAGCAATGAAATATATGTACATATGGTGGCAGCTAAGGATGACTGCAAATCATAGGGTTGTTCCAGCAAATAATTTAGATAACTATCTATACACAATTTGTATCTATTTATTATTAAAATATTTTGTATTTATCAGAAGTTTGAAGCAAAGGTTTTGTCTGCCAATCATTACCCTTTCTAATTTGGATGCTTAATATTTTATTTATTTATTTATTACTAAGATTTCTAGGCTGCCCAACTCCCAAAGGACTCTGGGAGGTTTATAACATTGAAAAAATATACAAAAATAAAAACAAAACTAATATTAAAAACATTTAAAAACATTAAAAACATTTAAAAAACACTCCCCTCAGGTGGAATCATTAAGTCCAAGCCTGTTGGCATAGCCAGGTCTGAACAGCTTGGTAGAAGGTCAACAGGTCAAGAATGATCCAAATCCCTGGGAGCAGCTGGTTTCAGAGGGTCAATGCAGCCACAGAGAAAGCTCTCCCCTAGGGGCCCACCAGCCAACATTGTTTGGCTCATGGGACCTGTAGGAGGCCAACTCTGTGGGATCTGATGGGGCGCTGGGAGTGGTAGATAGTGGTAAGTAGTAAAAGGTGGTCTCCAAAGTAACCTATTCCTGTAGGGCTTTAAATGTCATAACCAGCACCTTGAATTGCACCCAGAAGACCAGAAGCACCCGGAACCAGTGGAGCTTGCGCAAGAGTGGTGTTATATGGGTGTACCAAGATACATCCATAATCACTCACGTGGCTGCATTCTGGACCACCTGAAACTTCTGAATGTTTTTCAAGGGCAGCCCATGTAGAGTGCATTACAATAATATTACTTTGAGGTGATGCGGACATAAGTGATTGAGAGAAGTGCCTCCTGATCCAGGAAGGGGCGTAACTGATGCACTAGGCAAACCTGTGCAAAGGTCCCCCTGGCCACAGCTGTCAAGTGATGTTGCATTGACAAATTGCTTTGGAGTCGATATGGTTACTAGGAATTCACTTTAGAATGGTCAGATTAAATAGAGACTTAAATTACACTTGTTAAAACATTCTGCACAAATATGTCTTTTCAGCCTGTTTATGTTGATCAGGCAGAAATATGGATCCAACGATTTGTCTTTTCCCATGATTTACCATTCTCTTATTTTAGGTCAATACATGCATGTTTTACCCATGATAAAAAAGCCATATTTTTTTACTGTTTCTCTTAAAATAGTCATATTAAAGACTAAACTCATAGACATAAAGTTCTCTGTAGATAATGCTAACATTGACAGAATCTGACACAGAGCCTGGAAATTCAGAGCTACAGTTGGCATCTTTTTCTGAATTCAAACCACTCTGCTTTTTATTTTCCACAGGAACATTTTTTCCAGCTTTAAGTATGGATTTTTTTAGTTGTTATTATAGCAGTTATTTAATTGGTAGGCTTTTATTTTTACATTATTTATACTGTGTTTCCCTCTCTGAATTATTCTCACTTTACAAAAAAATCCCGGTGACATCTAGACAATATCTTTCAATATTAGCAGTGCTAAAGCAATTTGCCTTGATAAGGAACGACTATATCCTTGTTCAGTCTACCCACTCTGCAGATAAAGCAATGCAGTTTGTTCAGTCTAACTAAAGAGAAATTCTAAGTTTTAAATAATGGAAGGTAAAGATCTCTCAAGTTGAGCTAGAATCCTGGAAACATGTGAACAGATCCTGTCATTTTCTTGATAGTAACACAGAATTCATTTGCCATAACTTCCTTTTGAAATGGCTTTACAACTCCCCGATCTTGTCAATAGACCTGGGTTTCCCTGAAGATCTCTTCTTCAAGTACTACCCAGACCTGACCCTTGCTGGCTATTTTTAAGCAAAATCAGCCTAGTGCTTCCAGCTACTGTTGGCATCAAACTACAATTCTTAGCAAAATCTATCTCCTGAAACAGATAAGGGAAGTTTAGGAGCCTGATTATGCAAATATAGCTCTAGCCCAGGGATGTCAAACTCACATCATAATGGTAGTGTCACATGATGTACCAGGACTTCCTCCCTTCACTAAACCAGGCATGGGCATTGCCAGTGCATGACACATTGGGCCCATGGGTCGGGAGTTTGACATCCCTGCTCTAGCCTGAAAGCTCAGTTAAATTGCCAAACTATGGTTTCTTTTCTAACATATCCAAGTTTTTGTTCTGAATTCTTGTTTGTACAATGACTAAAAGGCAACTCTATACTTCATTCTCAATGTAAATACTGTTATTTTTCTTCTGAGAAGGGTATCACTCCTTTTAGCAATTAAGAAGACAAAATCAAATGCCATTCATAAATAAAAGACCCAGTAATAGAACTTTAAGGCACAGTTCTAAGTACACATATTTAAATGCACAAAACAAAAACATGGTCAGGATTGAATATGAAGTCAGGCTTTGACCAAATAATTCCTGTCCTCAACCTTTAAAGAATGCATACTGCAAACATGAAGTCTTTCTGGTCATTTCTTGAAATACCTCAGTCTACAAGTGAATTTCACTTCTTTTTTAAGTATTCATCAGAGCTTTTCTAGAATTAACTCCAGAATTTGCGATAAGAGGCATGAAAAAAACATAGTTTGTCACCAATTCTTCCAAATCATAATTAAAAGTAAGAATAATAATCCCATACTAAGTAATCCCCAAATCCCAAGAATTGTTTGACTTTCAAATCTGGAGACAATTTTACCTTTAAAATTAAAAACAGTTATGATATTTTTTAAGTGTAGCCTTTAATCAGTGGGATGCAGTGGCTCAGTGGCTAAGACACTGAGCTTGTCGATCAGAAAGGTCGGCAGTTCAGTGGTTCGAATCCCG